>CM017478.2:7166685-7292782 GCA_007827005.2 Populus simonii
TCTCTGTAAACTGAATGGTGTAGGGGAGAGCAGTCCTGGTGTTAATTTACAAAGCCAGCGAAAAATAGACGGTTGAGATTTAATATTTGTAAATGTAATCAACGGTGTTCGTAATTTTGGTTTTATATTAAAATTTAAATAATTATTTTTTTAATTAGCAACGGAAAATCCGTTGCTAAATTCAACGTAAAGTTTGCAACGGATAATCCGTTGCTAAATTCCGTTGCTGATATTAAAAAAATAATATATGTGTAATCCGTTGCAAATCCGTTACTGAATTTAGCAACGGAATTATCCGTTGCTAAATTCAGATGCTAATACCCCCTTTTTTTAGTAGTGTATTCTCTTTTGGTGTCTCTCTAATGCATAAGGTGAACACTAGCGCTGCCGAGTGAAATAAATTGGTATTTTTAGGAGATTTTCTAGTAGATGCAGTGATAGCAATGTTTTGAAAAGCTCAAAAAATGGATGATATCTTGCAAAAAAAATTTTGATTTTGTTTGGGTAATTGATGTTAAACCCTTTATTTGAATTCTATTGCACTTATTCAAGATTTTGAAGAAATGTTAGTTTATGGGATTTTGATTTGAGTTGATGATTTTTTGAATTAACTGTATTATGGGTGATGTTCTCGAGCATGAAAAACTAATGGTTAACATGTTAACTATGGAAAAATTAAAAAGAAAATTATGGTAATTTTTATTAGTTGACTACCAGCTAAAACTTGAACTTGAAAATGATGAAATTTGGAGTTGATAATTCATTATAAAAGTTATAAATATGAATGTTATCTTTCCAATGAAACTAGTTTTAATTAAATTGGATCGAGCTATAGAAATCCAGATATGAGTTAAAAACTAAAAATTAACAAGTCAAACTATTGAACAAATCTTATATGTTTATGTAATGTGTGGTTTTGGATATGTAAAAGGTAGAATTAGGTTTTCTTTTTTATATGAAAGTTGTAGTTAGGATTTTATATTGTAAATAAAATTGGTTTTTTCTTAATTTAGAGCTATAAAACTATAAATATGAGCTAAAAATAAAGAAGGGTTAAATTGTGTCTTACTGGACAAATTGTGTATATATTGTAATGAGTGATTTTAGGTGTGTAAACGACATACATGAGTTCTTTTCTCTTCAACAAGATTGTAGCTTTGTATCTTAGTTTGCGGAAGAAGTAAGTCACTTTCAAAATCAAGTTCTATAACTTTAGTTATGAGCTAAATATAGAATAGTATTTTGATTTGGTTAAACTAAACCAATCATGATTTGCCATTTCTAATTATTTACAAGATAGTGTTAGTTGATGAATATAAACTGATTTAAATGCATGATAATTTGATTTTAATGAGTATATTAAGCTCATTTTAATGTTATAAGAATTGAGAATACATGTATGGTTAAATGATTAACAAATTTTATATGTGAAGTATATTTATTATGTAAGTGAGTGTATAAATATCATGAAAATTATTGTGGCAATAAATGATGGTAGTGATTTTGTTCTTGAAATATTGGTGGTCTTTGATATAAATATAAATGATTAAATCTAAGGGTTTTGTTAGATTAAGGCATGTCGAGATGACATAAAATATATTGTAAGGCATGTTAAGAAAATTATGTGTATGAGTGATGAATTATTGGAATAGATACATGTAGAGGATTAAGGAATTATGTGCAAATGTACAATGTAAATTGATTGTGAATTTGTGTTTGGATGTGTTGTATGGAAAAAATACTATGAAATTTAAATTAGAATGTATGACTGATAATGATTGCTATATGGAGTTGTTGGAGAAGCGTTCAGGACGAAACCTGACTTCTAGAGAACTTGGATAATAGGAGTTAAGGTAAGAGATTTACACTCCTGACCTATTATTTAATTAAATGTACTTTTGAAATTTTTAAATTTACAATGGTTAATTGATTGTGTTGTGTATTATATTATTAATTGAAAGCTTATACCTTCAAGGCAAAAATTGATATGTGTTGTACCATATGCTATACTAAGATAACAAAGTTTTACGATAAGAAAAAACCAGTTATTTAGTTGACAATCAATAATGACAAGCACCTATCAAATTGCTGACACATGGTACTAAAGATCAACCACACACATGATCAATACTAGGTAGGATTGAGCCTAATCTTATACTAAAACTACTAACAATACAATAAAAGGACTTTGACAGAAAGAGTGCAAAAGATTCTAATATAAACATCATCTTCATCCACTTAGAAGGTTGCTTTAGATCCCAAACAACTTAAGAAGAATATTCGTAAGGATATTTATAGGAAAGTGGAAAAGGACACGTAAAGATGATAAGAAAGTTTAAATAAAATTACCAACCATGATCTGAAAAGGGAAAGGCAAGGGACAAAGACATAACAATAAGCGGTATATCAATAAAATTGTCCAATGAAATAGGCTAGCAATTAAAGAATTAAAATGAAGAAAATGAGTAATACAATAATAGCTTAAAGACATAGCATGCAAGCAATAATAATAAAAAATACAGCCTTGATTATTTTGAAGGAATAGAAAAGGATATTTCTTTTAAAAGAATCAAGAACATCACTCTAACTAAGGAAAAAAATTAACCTATTGCAAACATGTTAATAATTGAACAAGGAAAGAAACCTAAGGACAACATTACCATCTTGTTAACAAAACAAACTATCATTTTAGAGCATAAATTGGCTTAAACTAATATCTTCATGGAATTAAATGCACAACTGAAAAAAATGACCCTGTGGATGATGCCTTATTAGATGAAGATATAATGGAAGAAGGAACAAACATCCTTCCTAGTTGACTAAAGATGGTGATGATGCACAGCTCAAGAAAGGAATAGATGATGATGATGATGATGATTATGATGCCCTCTTAAAACATTCAAAATAGCTTTATAATTTTAAAGGTAAAAACCACAAGTTTATGAACGAAGCATGCATAGGAAAACAATATATAAACTACCTTAAACATATATTTTAATATACTTATTTGTTGAATAACTTAGAATATAAAGAAATGTAGATTAAGTTGCTATCAAGGATTGTATCCTTTATCTTTAGTCACTTGGTGCAAGTAAATTGGTTACAATTAGTTGGAAATGCGGATTTTAGTAACATTACCTTGATTAGTTGCACTACTATCAAAGTCCATAAACCATGAAAACAAACCTCAAAATATCTATACAAAAAACTGAATCTAAGCTCTAAAATTACTAAAGAAAACAAAGCAAACAAATGTTGGAAAGAAGGTAGAAGATGTATTGTTTAGTATTGTAGAGCATCTCCCTTTCAATCCCTTTTTATACTGATTTTTGAAACCAAAACTAATGCAAAACTAATTTTAGTAATTACTAAAATTAGGTCTCATTGTTTTGATTCAATTATCCGGTATAAAAAGAAAACTTTACTTTTTTCCTTAAAAACTATCATTTTTTCTTTGAAAAAAAAAATTATTCAAGTGAAAGGTTACGGTTCAAAATATTTAGTCATGGACTAGCTAAACAAACTAGGCTAGCAAAACGTAATTTTGTGTGGGCTATAAAACTATCTTACACCAAACCCAAGTCTAAGCCCAAAATAGACAGGAAATAATTCTTTACAAACCAAAAAATTATTTTACAATGAAACTAGGTTCGATCTCGGAACCAATGCCCTAGCCGAGCTGAGTGTGGATTAAGCTCAAAGCCTAGTTCACCTATGTCCTCTTCTCTTTAAAAGCTTTAGTGCTCTAGGAGCTAGGTTTTAACTTTTTAACTTTTCACTATATAAGATACAAGAAAATATTATATATCAACTAATGATTCTTTGATATTAATTTTTGATTAACTCAATTTTTTTTTTAATTATGTTAATATTTCATGTTAGAAAATTTCTATTGGAGAATAATTTCAATAAAATTTTAACTTTAAAAATGAATAGACCCTACTTTTAATTTGACAAAAATATGCGTATTAACCATTTAAAAAAAACAATTTTTTGACAGCTAGAAGCTGTGAAGCAAGGAAATTCAAGTTATTCTAGAATTTGATTTTTAACTGATCATGGCAGACTCGTGCATGCAATTGTCCTCAAAAGTTCTCAACCAACATGTACTCAGAGAGTTGAGAAGAAGTAGGAGGCTTAATCTATTAGTTAGCCAATTCTTTTCTTTTATGTGTAGGGTAATATACAATAGTAAATGTAAAGATTACAACACTAGAATAGTGCTTATAATATTTCTTATATACATTCTATAGTTCAGAGTGGAGGACCGACCTGAAACTTGAAGCGAAAAATAGTAAAAGAAGTAGTATAAAGTGGCTTGGTGAAGACATCTACAAGTTGATCATGGAAAGAGATAAAACGAATTTGAATCTCTTTCTTCGCAACCCTATCTCATATAAAATGATAATCAACCTCAACATGTTTTGTACGAGAATGAAAGATAGGATTCACAGATAAATAAGTAGCACCAAGATTATCACTCCAAATGGTATAAGCATAAATAGAAGAGATCTGTAGATCTGTAATACTGAAGCTAGATAACCTCAGTAGTGCTGTCTGCTAAAATTTATACTCACCTTCAGTAGAGGAGCGAGCAATTGTACCTTGCTTACCTGATTTCCACGAAATCAGGGTCTAACCAAAGAAAATAAGGTAACCACCCGTAGATTTATGATCATCAATACAACCTGCCCAATCTGCATTCATAAAGCCATGTAAATCAAAAGATGAATTATGAGTGATATGTAAGCCATAGGTTGTCGTACCTTGAAGATAACGTAAAATGCATTTTACGGCAGCCTAATAAGAATCTGTAGGAGCATGTATAAACTGACAGACTCTGTTAACAATAAAGCATATATTTAGTCTCGTAAAGTTAAGATATTGAAGAGAACCCATGGTTTGATGAAACCGTGTAGGATAAAAAAAAGCAATGGATCTGGCAATATGGTAACTTTAGAGGTAGAGATAGGAGTATCAACATGTTTGCAAGAAGTCATACCAGCCTAAGTGAGGATGTCAAGAATATACTTATGCTATCATAACATCATACCCATACCGGTGAACTGAACCTCAATACCTAAAAAATAATGAACGACACCTAAGTCACGAAGCTTGAACTTTGAGCTCAGCAGCTGTATTAGGCGGTGCAGCATAGTAAAGTTGCTACTTGTAAGCAGAATATCATTAACATAACTATAATATATCAGCACCAACAAAGAAGATAAATAAAGAGGTGTCAACCTTGGAGGCATGAAAGCTGATAGAGAGCAAAAAATCACTCAAACGAGTGTACCAAGCTCGCACAGCCTATTTTAAACCATATAATGACTTATACAATCTGTACATATGAGAAAAAAGGGTAGAGTCAACAAAACTGCGATGTCGCGGTCGCACAAATTAATTACCCTAGCTTAAAACACACAAGATAGTATAGAGCAAGCAAGGGGTCGATCCCACGAGGAAGGTTTAGTTCAGATTTTTATGCTATACGTTATGTAATTGGGGGGGTTTTGCAATGATCTAAACTATGGTAGAAATTAAACTAACAAACAAAATCAATTGAAACTGAAATATATCAAGAAAACAAACCTTGGTTGCAAGCACACATCCACCAACAGAAATCAGAACCGATCCTTGAAACGAAACTTCAGTTTATATTCTGAATTTTTATCTTTTCTTAACATTGGTTAATTAACGGATCCGCCGTATAACTAACCCTAACCAACAAACAATCACAGTCCGCACTAATGGCAGCCTTAAGATCTAGATAAATTCATTAATCTTAACAACCAAGTTGTCAGCTTGTGTTGCTTTGATCGAATGTTCTCCCTAAGTTTAATAACGTAGTTCCGCTACAATTATCAAGCTTAGTTGCTTCACAAGTTTATATACCACAACTCCGGTTTTGATATCAAACTTAGCAATAGATTGTTCACAATAATAACTTAGAGTCCGCTCTAGCAATTAAGATAAACAATCATAGGAAATATGCATAGGAAAACAAACATACTCATTCATAATACAAACTGAAAATAAATGGAAGAATAAATCTCACAGTTCTTGAAATCTGAAGTGTTTGCGTCCTTGCAACCAAGAAAACGAGCTTAGCCTTGCATATCTATTGAACAACTACTCCTAAAGATGAAAGAATACATGATTTCTGATTTGTAGAGGGAAGAGTTTGTGTTTCTTCTCTTATGGCTGCCACCCTTCTTTCTTTGATTCTACTGCACTTTCTCCCTCTCTCTTGGCTCTTTTTCTCCCTCTTGCTCTCTTATAGCATAAACTTAGCTGCCTATTTATACACAAATTGTAAGTAAGAAAAATCAAAGTTCAAGTGTGAACATCAATAGATGGTGGTAGTGTGAAGGCGGCTGGTGGCTGGCAGCTGGTTTGTGGTTGGTGGTTTGAGGTTGGTGGCTTGAGGTTGGTGGCTGCCTTCCTTGACCTTCTGGATTGATTTTCTTGCGGAGCTAAATTGCTGAAATTAAAACTTGGATGTCGGTTTTGATGCTTCGGGATGTAATTTGGATTCGTTTCTTCACGAAACCTGTTTGCTGGCAGAATTCAGTTGTCATCTTTGAAAACTCATATCTCCCTCATATGACATCGTTTTTGGCTGGAGCATTTATAGTCCTTTGAGTCAGGAATCCAAAACAATTGAGTTTGCATCAATTGGATATCTATAGCTCCAGATATTGAATTTTGAATGGACAAAGGTCAACACTGGCAGAATGCGAGTTTTGACTTTGAAGGATGTGATTTCCATGCTCTTTGTCATTTTATTTTTCTTCACTTGATTTCCAGAAAGGTATGGATGTTAGCTTTCTAATGCCACTGGAATCACTTCATTTCGACTTTTAGAGCTCACGCTCTGCACAAAACATCGACTGAGGTTCAAATCTGCCAATTACCTCCAATTTACTCCTTTTTGCATCTTTCATCTAAAGTGCCTTCAAAACATAAAACAAAGAATATCAAGGCATTTTATACATAAAACATAGGCAAAACACTAGTTAAATGTGGGTGAAACTATCGAATAATATGGTTACATCAAATACCCCCACACTTAGCTCTTGCTCGTCCTCGAGAAAGGATAGATAAAATCAAATTGAAAATAACTATGATCAATCTCTTAATCTCCCATCAATGTCCAAGAATATATGCATTATAAACAAGAATACAATCAGAAAGATAGAGTATAAATTTTCATGAATTCATTTACATGCAAACTTCAAAACTCAATTAATCGTTAGGATTTAAATGAAATCTATGTCATGCCAAAGTGATAGGTCCTCTCATTTATATACACTCCAACACTCACGTGTTTAGGGCTTATGTGTTTAAATCTCTCAAATTCAATCAAAGAATATGTTCTACCATAAACTTGCTCTTCAATCTCATCTCCATTACTAACATATTACAAGCAATGCATGAATCAAAAGGTCTTATTTTCCGGTTGTAATGGGGCTAGGTTAAGGTGAGGTAAAAGAGTAAAAGAAATGGTTCAAACCAAAGAAAGTAGAGCATTCTGAAAAATGATATTTCCAACAAGATATTCCATTAAAGCACATAAATTTTCCATCTTTAATCATCAATGCTTCTGTTTCAACATAAAACCTTAAGAACATAAAGGAATACTTTTTTTTTTTTTTTTTTTTTTTTTTTCACCTTTGGCAACTTTGCCCATCTTTTCATCAAGCATCACTTATTCTTTCTTTTCATAATTTCCAACCATAATTCCATGAGATATCACAAGTATATGCTCTACTAATCCTTGGCCAGGGGAAAAGGAAAACATATAAAAAGTTAAGGCTTATACATGGATAAAGCAAAGAAAAGATAAACAAGCTCAAAAGGGCTCACTAAGGATAATATGCTTTAGGTTGGCTTTTTGGTTCAAGTGGTTAAAATTCTAATGCCTTTATCATCTTCATGTACATATGTAATATGAATGTAATCTCAACAAGATATGAAGCAAGTTCTAGAGATACATATCATTGAAAGAATGCACAATCAAAAAAATATAATGTTGAAGGCTCAAAAGCTTACATTGGTATAACACTATAAAGTCAACATGGCATATTCTCAAAGTCAATCCCTAAACCAATTAAACCTTAAAATTGCATGCATACTCCTTCATTTGATTTATATCTTCATCTATCTCAACTAATTCTCACATAATACTCATATTCTCAAAAACAATGGGAGTTCTAAAGATCAAACATAATTTTTTTTTTTTGAAAAATAACAAAGAAAACCAAAATTCTCCAATACCCCCCCACACTTAAAACACAACATTGTCCTCAATGTTGAAATAAAAGAAAAGGAATATAGAGAATGACAAAATAAAGTAAAATGCGAAAAATAAAAGATAAGGAAAAGAAAGCAAATCTGATTTTTTTTTTGTGCTGGGTTGCCTCCCAGTAAGCGCTTTTTTTTATGTCATTGGCTCGACATGTTGCATGCTCATTCTTCATAGATTGGTTCAGCTAACTCCACAGAAGCGGTGAGTTCTGCCGTCCAACCTTCATAGAAAGGTTTCAAGCGATGCCCATTGACCTTGAGTACTTTGTTGGTTTCTAAACTTGTAATTTCAACTGCACCATAAGGAAAAACATTAGAAACAACAAATGGTCCAATCCAACGAGAGCGTAACTTTCCAGGAAAAAGTTTCAAAGCGAATGATAAAGAAGGACTTTGTCTCCAACATGAAACTCTTTTCTTGTAATCATTCGGTCATGAAGACTCTTAGTCTTTTCTTTGTAAATCCTTGCATTCTCGTAAGCATCATTTAATCTCTTCCAACGTGGTTCCAGTCTTTTTGGGTACCAAAAGGATAGACGCCACCCATTCACTGTCCGTGATGGGGGTGATTCCTGCATCATGGAGGATAGTTTGCAAAGCTTGCAAAGCCAATGCTGATTGGTGCATGTTTTGGGGAACACATATGTGCCTCTCCATCTCTTTTATCTTGGTAAAATCATAGCTAGCTCAAAGCTACGCTTAATCCGTCCTCACATCAAAATCACAAACTTGCTGCACACACTTATCAACTTGGTCATAGCATGTGATAGAATAAACATTGCTATAAGGATATGTCATTGCATCATGAAAATTAAATTCAATTTTTTCATCTCCTACCTCCATAGACAAAGTATCCTTACCACAATCAATCTTTGTATTGGCAGTTTTCAAGAATGGTCTCCCAAACAATATAGGAGTGTGTTTGATGAATCACAAGAATCATGTTCCATATCAAGAATATAAAAATCACATGGAATAACCAAACTATCAATCTTGACTAGGACATCTTCTATCACACCAAGTGGGTAAACAAAACTACGATCCGCAAGTTGTATTACAATGCTAGTTTTATTCAAAGGTCAAGACTAAGAGAATCATAAACATGTTTGGCATAACACTAATGGATGCACCTAAATCGCACAAGGCCCTTTTGAAACTAGCATTACCAATAACACATGGGATAGTAAACGCACCTGGGTCTTTTTGCTTCAAAGGCATATTCTTTAGAACAACAGCAGATACAACTTCACCCATACTTACCGTTTCGTGACCTTTCAGTTTGAAAGCTCTCTTGGTAGTACACAGCTCCTTCAAGAATTTGGCATACTTGGGAATTTGCTTGATAGCATCAAGCAAAGGAATGTTGAGTTCCACTTTCTTGAAAACCTCTAAAATCTCTTTTTCTTTGTCTTCTTTCTTTGACCTAGAAGAACTCACAGGAAAGGGTGGAATTGTTTTAAAACTGGAATTCATTGATTGAGGAATTACCTTTGGAGTGTTGGTCGTATTTCAGTTTGGGAGAGAAGGATGTTCTTCTTTGTACTCAATTCGGTTTCTATCTCTTCTTCTTCCTCCATCTCAATTTGTTTTGACCTTTGTCTTTCAAGTTCTTTCCCACTTCGCAGCATTATGCACTAACATTCTCTTTGGATTCAATGCTTGGGAGGGCAATTTTCCATTCATTTGTGCCTCCAATTTCCCTACACTTGAAGCTACTTGCCCCATTTGCTTTTCCAAGTTGTGAATAGTTGACCTTGTTTCCTGTTGAAAAGACATGACATTTTGTTGAAGGTCACAGTGTTAGAAGCCAAAGTTTTCATCATCTCACGAAGATCATCATTGGATGACGACCCCATAACATTGGAGTTTGTGAATGGAGGGGGGTTGTCTTGCTTGATAATTCTGTTGGGATTGAAATCCATGGGGATGGAACTGTCGGCCTTGATTGCTTTGTTGAGGTGGGTTCCCATAGCGTAAGTTGGGATGATCTCTCCATCCGGATTGTACGTGTTGGAAAAGGGATCATATTTACGCTGGGGTTGTCCATTGAATGCTCCATCAACTGCATTAGCTGTTCAATGTAATCTTCTTGCATTGTTGGGCACATATCTGAGGCATGTCCTTGTAAGGAACATATGCTACAAACTTTTACCTGCTGTACATTTCCACAAGCCAAAGAACGCACAAGAGAAGTAAGATCATTAACTTTATTTTCAAGGTTAGAAACACTTACCTCATTTACTCGTTTGTTTGAGAAATCTCCACGAGTGCCAAACTGTTTCGAGTTGGCTGCCATGTTTGAGATCAATTGGCGTGCAGCCTCGGGTGTCTTATCTACCAATGCCCCTCCACTTGCAGCATCAATGATACTACGGTCAGTAGGCATCAATCCTTCATAGAAATATTGAATGAGCAGTGATCAGGTATTTGATGATGAGGACATTGAATGCAGAGTTGCTCAAATCTTTCCCAATATTCGGAGAGTGTCTCTCCATGAGATTGCCGAATCCCACATATTTCTTTCCTTATGTTGGCAACTCGAGATGCTGGGAAATACTTTCAAGGAAAATCTTCTTCATGGCATTCCAAGTTCCAATAGATCCTGGGAGAATAGAGAAAAGCCATGTCTTTGCTGCCCCTTTTAAAGAGAAAGGGAAAGCTTTCAACTTAACCTGTTCTTCGTCAACTCCATTCGGTTTCATGCCAATGCAAACCATATGGAACTCCTTGAGATGAGTATGAGGATCTTCTCCTGCAAGACCATTGAATGTTGGTAGCAAATGTATAAAACCAGATTTGAGCTCAAAGTTTACATTATTGTCAATGTTTATGCACAATGGTTGATTTTCCACGTTAGGAGCAGCAAGCTCCTTGAGTGTTTGTTGTCGTGCAATCGCCATGGTGTTGAGGCGAGCTTCCTTTCTTAACCTGTAAAGTGTTTCTATTTCAAGATCAACTGCACTTGAATTTGATTAGTAGAACGGGTTACAGGCATAAATCTTCAAGAAAACTCAAAAGAAACCAACACACAAGAGATCGAAAACAATGCAAATTGTACGAAAATCTTACGGTAGAAAACTAAAACTGCCTAAAAACACTAGAAAACAGCGGAATTTGGCCTCAATAGGGTGGGGCTTGTGATAATCCAAGTCCTGTTCAGAACGTCGTTTTCCTTCAGGAAACAAAAGGCGATACCTAATTCCACCAAAAACTCTGTTTTGAACAGTACCGCTGCCGCAAGTGAACAGTACCGTCGCAAGCAAAAATTCTGTTTCTCTTTTTTTTTTTTTGAATCACAGAAAATAAAAATAACAGTACAAGCACAAGAATCAACTAAAATTACCTCCCCGGCAACGGCGCCAAAATTTGTTGCGATGTCGCGGTCGCACAAATTAATTACCCTAGCTTAAAACAACACACAATAGTATAGAGCAAGCAAGGGGTCGATCCCACGAGAAAGGTTTAGTTCAGATTTTTATGCTATACGTTATGTAATTGGGGGGGTTTGATTTGCAATGATCTAAACTATGGAAATTAAACTAACAAACAAAATCAATTGAAACTGAAATATATCAAGAAAACAAACCTTGGTCGCAAGCACACATCCACCTACAGAAATCAGAACCGATCCTTGAAACGAAACTTCAGTTTATATTCTGAATTTTTATCTTTTCTTAACATTGGTTAATTAACGGATCCGCCGTATAACTAACCCTAACCAACAAACAATCACAGTATGGCAGCCTTAAGATCTAGATAAATTCATTAATCTTAACAACCAAGTTGTCAGCTTGTGTTGCTTTGATCGAATGTTCTCCCTAAGTTTAATAATGTAGTTCCACTACAATTATCAAGCTTAGTTGCTTCACAAGTTTATATACCACAACTCCAGTTTTGATATCAAACTTAGCAATAGATTGTTCACAATAATAACTTAGAGTCCGCTCTAGCAATTAAGATAAACAATCATAGGAAATATGCATAGGAAAACAAACATACTCATTCATAATACAAACTAAAAATAAATGGAAGAATAAATCTCACAGTTCTTGAAATCTGAAAGTGTTTGCGTCCTTACAACCAAGAAAACGAGCTTAGCCTTGCATATCTATTGAACAACTACTCCTAAAGATGAAAGAATACATGATTTCTGATTTGTAGAGGGGAGAGTTTGTGTTTCTTCTCTTATGGCTGCCACCCTTCTTTCTTTGATTCTACTGCACTTTCTCCCCCTCTCTCTTGGCTCTTGGCTCTTGGCTCTTGGCTCTTTTTCCTTCCCTCTTGCTCTCTTCATAGCATAAACTTAGCTGCCTATTTATACACAAATTGTAAGTAAGAAAAATCAAAGTTCAAGTGTGAACATCAATAGATGGTGGTAGTGTGAAGGCGGCTGGTGGCTGGCAGCTGGTTTGTGGTTGGTGGTTTGAGGTTGGTGGCTTGAGGTTGGTGGCTGCCTTCCTTGACCTTCTGGATTGATTTTCTTGCGGAGCTAAATTGGTGAAATTAAAACTTGGATGTCGGTTTTGATGCTTCGGGATGTAATTTGGATTCGTTTCTTCACGAAACTTGTTTGCTAGCAGAATTCAGTTGTCATCTTTGAAAACTCATATCTCCCTCATATGACATCGTTTTTTACTGCAATTTGGAGCGTTTATAGTCCTTTGAGTCAGGAATCCAAAAAAATTGAGTTTGCATCAATTGGATATCTACAGCTCCAGATATTGAATTTTGAATGGACAAAGGTCAACACTGGCAGAATGCGAGTTTTGACTTTGAAGGATGTGATTTCCATGCTCTTTGTCATTTTATTTTTCTTCACTTGGATTTCCAGAAAGGTATGGATGTTATCTTTCTAATGCCACTGGAATCACTTCGTTTCGACTTTAGAGCTCACGCTCTGCACAAAACATCAACTGAGGGTCAAATCTGCCAATTACCTCCAATTTACTCCTTTTTGCATCTTTCATCTAAAGGTGCCTTCAAAACATAAAACAAAGAATATCAAGGCATTTATACATAAAACATAGGCAAAACACTAGTTAAATGTGGGTGAAACTATCGAATAATATGGTTACATCAAAAACCTAGGGGTTGTTTCATATAGACCTCTTCGTCAAGAACGTCATTGAGGAAGGCATTATGGATATCAAGCTGATATATCTTTCAATTATGTGAAACCGCAATGGAAAAGACTAATCTAACGATCGACTACTTAATAACAAGATTGAAAGTTTAAGAGTAATCAATGCCTTCTTGCTGAGTAAAACCTCTAGCAATTAGACACTCCTTATACCTCTCAATGTTGCCATCAACATGACGCTTTATCATGTACACCCATTGATTAGCAACAACATTCATCGAATGATGAAAAGGAACCAAGAACCATATGTCGTTAGAGCGCAAGGCCTAAATTTTCTCGCGCATAGCACCATGCCAAGCCTCATACCTATTAACATCAGAAAAAGCAATGGGTTTATAGGTAAGAGGAGACACTACTCAAAAAATTAGAACAACAGAGGTAGTTGCAAATGTTATGAGCAAGGTGATTTTTGATAGCCGAGGACGGAGGACCAAAAGATGCTGACAAACGGTAGGTCGAGGGGGAGAAGAACTTGAACCCATGAGCTGCTGGAGAGGATATGAGGAGAGATCGACAAAAAGTTGCAGATTAGCAGGAGAGTCTGTCGAGGACCGAATTGCACAACAATAGAGAGTGGAGAACCTGTGGCAGATTCAGGCTTCTCTATAGTAGCAGAATTGGAAGCATGCAACTCTAAAGGCGGATAACTTGTTCCTGAAAAATGATCATTATAAAAACAAGTAGATAATGATAGAGGGGTAGGGCTGGGTGCCTATAAGATGGTGGCAGACATGGTGGGCGAGTAATAGAAGGGAATAGGTGCGGCAGGTGGCCTGTTAGAGCTACTGGTTTGGTGAATTAGTGGGGCAGTAGGGTGAAAAATTTAGGGAAGGATTCAAGGTAGGGAGGTGTGTATGTTGGGAGGAGGTGAATGATTGTTATGCTATTAGTTCAGAATTTGCAAAAGAAAACACATCTTCATGAAAATGAATATGACGAGAGACATAAATACAATGAGATGTTAAATTAAGACAACGATAACCAAGATGAAAGGAACTATATCCTAAGAACGCACATGGAGATGACTAAAATCCAATTTATGAGCATGATATGGATGAAAAAAAGGAAAACAAAGACACCTAAAAGTACGTAGAAAATTATAATCAGGAGTATGATGAAACAGACACTCAAACAGAGATTTATTTTGGAGGACAAGAGTAGGCATGTGATTAAGGAGATATACTAATAATTCAAACGCATAGTTTTAAAATCTTAATGGAGCATTACATTGTCCTAGGAGGGTAAGACCGGTTTCGATAATGTGCTGATGATGACGCTCAACTGTGGCCATTTTATTCATGGGTATGAGGAAAAATTAACTTGTGATGAATACCAATAGTCTGAGAGAACCGGTTTAACTTATGATATTCATCACCTCAATCAGTTCGAACAGATTTAATTTTTCATGAAAACTAGCGTTCAACAATTGTTTGAAAGCGATAAAATGTAAAAAACACATATGGTTTTACAATAATAAGATAAAACCATATATGTTTGGTATGCGCATCGATAAAGATAACAAAGTAATGAAAACCATCAAAAGAAAACATAGGAGCAAGGCCCTAAATATCACTAAATATTAAATCAAGTGGGGCAGTAGTTTGTGACCCCTAGATCTTAACAACAGACGCGACGACGTGCCTAATGAACAAGCTTGACATTGAGCAAGAGAGTGTCTAGAAGTACAAACTATTTTATTTTAGAAACTAAGAAATTTAAAATGCATGAAGTAGGATGACCCAATCGACGATTCCACAGATCAGTAGTTATAGAGACACAAAGAGACCAATGAGTTTGAGGAATGGACGTGGCAGAAGACTCAGACAAAACATAAAGACCATCATTACTCTAACTAGAAAGGAGCACTTTCTTGGTGATGTATCCTTTACATAAAATACAGATACATGAAATTCAAAATAAACATTATTATCACGATAAAATTTATCAATAGAAAGTAGTGGTTTGATAATATGAGGCACACGAAGAACATTATATAATTTAAAAATACATTTTAGGGAATGTAATGTGGAATGTCCAATATAGGATATGGCAAGACCCTTATCGTCACCAACATGCAAATTATCATTACCAATATAGGATGCATAATCGGTTAGAGTTGCAAGATTAGGTGTAACGTGTTGGTTCATGCCTTTGTCCGAGAACCAAGTGTTGTCAGAAACATTACCAACAGTAAGGTCGGTAGAGGGCTGTTGACCACTACCCTGAAGCTGTGTAGAATATAGAGTTGTGTGGTCGAAGGTGAAGCACAATTGACCCTTAACATTCTGCTTAAAAAATGGTGAGAGGACCACTATCCAGACCTAGATGAGTGCCTGTTCTGCTGATAGTTGCTCTGCCTCCAGTCAGCAAGAGTAGAGGAATGGAAGCCAAGGTAGTCACACCTGTTTGGTGGTTGTGGTTGTTGCTGTTGGGATGCTAGTTGCCAAGAGAATGACCCCTGTTACGACTGAAATTGGGGCTATGCTGAGATTTGGCAAGGTGAGCAAAAGGCATTAGAAATAGCAGTGACTGAGGCAGCAAAGGTGAGCTAGTATCCATGGATTGAATGGAGGTCTTGTGTAGAAATTCATGGGTAAGGAGATGACTATGAAGGTTGGCATATGACAGTGATTCTGCCTTGGTCACGAGGTTGGTTACTAAGTATTTAAACTCACCATAAAGACCACGAAACATATAGAGATTAAAGCCTTTAAAAGAGATAGGCTGACCAACAACAACTAATTCATCAAATAACAATTTTGCTTGCTGCATATACATAGTAACCGAAACATCACCTTGTCGAAGATTTTAAAAGGACCCATGAAGTGTATAATGCGAGAATTAGATAGAGACACAAGAGCTTTTTCAAGGGTGTGCCAAACACAGTGCGAGGTATGACAATTGACCATAAGGTGCAACACATCCATGAAGAGAGAGGAGAGTAATGCGCTCAAAATAAGTTGATTTTGTTGCTTCCAATGAAGAAAAAAGAGGTTAATTATCGAAGAGGAATCAACAGAATTGTCAGAAATATAAAAAGGGGGACACGACACTAAGCCATCAACAAAGTGAAAAGCACCCTAACCAAGAAGGTATGGCTTCATCTGCATTCGTCAACAGAGATACTTTGTGTTTGTAAGCTTCAACGAAACAACTTGCTGAGTGTTGGACAAAACAACTATAGCTGAAATTGATGTCCCTATAATGTGAAGAGGAACGACAGAAACATGAGAAGAAGAGTCATTGTTTTGTGCTGCAAGCGAAGGAGGCTGCTGTTGTGGAAGGGCACCACTAGCAGGAGCCTGTGAGTAGCCTGTCGGCTGGGCTGCAACCCCAGTTTGGTAGAGGGAGAAGTCGGCAATAGCAACAACAACAGAGTCCCTAAATTCATCAAAAACCAACGAAATTACCGACAAAATAATTATGTCGGTAAATTGCAGTTATAATTACCGACGACTTATATTTCATCTGTAATTCGATCGATATATACTGACAACATCATTCTGCTAGTATATACCTATAGAATTACAGACGGAATGTATAGAATTTTGAGGAAAAAAAAACAAGTTCAATGATGTGGACATTTTTGCAAGTGATTTTACCGATGGAATTACGGAGGGATTCAAACCAGGATATCCGTACAGTGACGTGACCCATTCATTGTTAGAATTACCGACGAATATACTAACATAATGTGCCCATCAGGGATTCCATTGGTAAAAGCTAATATATCACCACGTTGCCGACTCTCCCCTCCCCCCTATTTCTCCTTCTTCTTCCCCATCCCAACTCTCCCCTCCCAAACTGCAAACAACCACCCCCTTAAAAATATCCCCTTCTTCTCAACACAAGTCATCTTTCTTGTACTTTTATGGTCATAACATCCGTGTTCTGATTTATTGTAGATTTTGTCATTTTTTGTAAGTAAATTTTATCTTTTTTAATTTTGACATTAAAATGTCACTTTTATTTATTTATTTTTTTTAGTATATGTATTTTGTTAGTGTATGTACAAGTTTTATTGTTATTTCTCAAACAAACTTGTAGTATGAATGATAATTGATAATGAATATTTAAGAGAAGTCTTTTTTTAGTTTGTTGGATAATGTCGAGGCAAACCGATATTTTTGCAAATTTATTTACTTAACATAGTTAATTAATACATGTTGTCATCATAATTTTATAGAGGTTCGATAGAAGTCATGGATGATCGTTCATGGATGTATCGAGACTCACCCCAAGGATTGCGGAGGATGGATTATTGTAATGGGGTTCAGGGTTTTATTAATTTTGCAATATCTATTCCGAGGAATTTTACTGGAGGTGGTATTAGATGTCCTTGTAGGGAGTGTAAAAATAAAAAGTATATGCATCCAGATGTTGTAACGATGCATCTTTTAACCAAAGGGTTCATATGATTACTTGTGTTGGTATGCACACGAAGAACTATTTATTCCTAATAAGAGCATGGTAGAAAGGGTGGTGGGGTCAACTTCTAGTGCTAGCAATGTGCATGGAGTTGTAAATAACAACAATAATCCTTACAAGAATATGGTTATGGATGTAATAAGAATGAATCAAGGTAATGTTAGTCAATGTCCAATCATAGAAGAAGAACCAAATGCATATGCAGCCCAGTTTTTTGATCTATTGAAAGATTCTGACGAACCATTATGGGATGGTTGTATGAACCACAATAAATTATCGGTCATAGCACAAGTATTCACCACCAAGTCAGATCACAGGTTGGGTAAGGCCGGTTATGATAAAATTATTGAATGGGTGATAAGCATTTTACCTGAAGGGAACAGGCTGAAAGAGAACTTCTATGCTGGTAAGTCCATGATGAAACCCCTCGGTTTAGAAAACCATAAAATTGACATGTGCCCTAACTTGAGCTGACCGAGTGCATGACATGTGGGCATTCCCATTACAAACCCAGAACTGGCATGGGAAAGACTCTCATGGCATATAAAAAACTTAGATACTTCCCAATCACACCTATATTGTAGAGGTTATTCATATCACTAAGAAATGCTTAGCATATGACATGGCACCAATCATATAATGTGGTTGATGGAGTGATAATGCATCCTTATGACAGCAAAGCATGGAAACACTCATTTTTCAGCTGAATCAAGAAACGTGCGTCTTGAGTTGTGTACAGACGGATTTAACCCATTTGGGTCATTTGCTGCTCCTTATTCTTATTGGCCGGTTATACTCATGGTTTATAACTTGCCATTAAGGATGTGTATAAGGCCAAAGTTCATATTTTTATATACGGTCATACTAAGTCTAAGCAGTCCCAGTAGGAATATAGATATTTGTCTTCGACCGTTGATTGATGAGTTGATGCAGTTGTGGTCCTCTGAAGCTTTGACTTATGATATATCAAGGAAA
This sequence comes from Populus simonii, assembly GCA_007827005.2. NCBI lineage: Eukaryota > Viridiplantae > Streptophyta > Magnoliopsida > Malpighiales > Salicaceae > Populus > Populus simonii. The sequence goes on from CM017478.2 coordinate 7,185,539, forward strand.
TAAAATTTTGTTATAAGGGCGACTTTGATGTGGACTATTAATGATTTTCCAGCTTATGATATGATTTCAGGTTGGAGCACGCATGGAAAACTAGCATATCCATACTGCATGGAAAACAATAAGGCATTCACGATAACAAACGGAGGTAAAGCTTCTTTTTTTGACTGCCACAGTCGTTTCTTGCCAATGAATCACAGGAATAGAAATAACATAAAGGATTTCTTTGTTGGCAAGTTGAAAAAGATGTTGCACCCTCGCGTCTTAGAAGTGAAGTATTACATGATATTATATCAGAGTACGGTGACATTATGTTTGGTTTCCAATCAGGTAAGCAGAAGTTTTATGGTTCTGGTTTGACCCACAATTAGGCAAAGCGAAGTATTTTTTGGGAGCTTTCTTATTGGAAGACCAATCTCCTCCGCCATAACCTTGATGTCATACACATAGAAAAGAACATGTTTGAGAACATTTTCAACACTATCATGGATGTGAAGGGGAAGACAAAGGAAAACATTAAGGATATATTGGATATAATATTGTTCTTTAACCGTAAAATATAGAGTTGGTTTTTGATTGGTCACGGGTCGCAAAACCCAGAGAAAGCTTCTTGTTAGAAAAAAATGCACAATTACTAGTCTACAAATAACTTAAGAGTCTTTGTTTTCGTGATGGATATGCCTCAAACATATCAAGGTTTGTTAATATGGAGGGATGTAGATTGTATGGAATGAAGAGTCATAACTGCCACGTGTTTATGCAAACACTCATTCCATTAGCTTATCGTGTTTTGTTGTCGAAGGGGATATGAGATGCACTCACAAGATCAGTCATTTCAGTCATTTCTATAGAGATATATGCTCCAACAAGTTGAATGTTGATTATATTGAGAGGCTTGAAATGAATATCGTCGAGACAATATGCAAACTTGAGATGACATTTCCTCTATTATTTTTTTACTCGATGGAGCATCTACCCACACATTTATCATATGAGGTGAAAGTTAGAGGACCGGTCCAGTATAGATGGATGTATTCATTCAAGAGGTTAGATATTATAGTTGCAATGTAATTCATAACTAAAAGTGTTTTCATCGTTTTTCTTAATTGAAAATATTTGTTTAATTCCATGCAGGTACTTGTTCAATCTTAAGAAAAGGTTAGGAACAAGGCGCATGTTGAGGCTTCGATGTGTGTGGCCTATATTATTGAGGAGATCTCAACATTTATCTCATACTATTTCAAATCTCATTTGAGAATGAGAATCAAACGCGTTCCACGATATGATGATGGTGGTGAATTGCCTTCTAGTGGGAACTTGTCAATATTCTCCAATCTTGGACGACCCAAACCTAAAAATACCGTAAGGGGAAGATATTTGTCTAAAATAGAGTTCAGACAAGCACACAATTATATTCTATTTAAGTGTGATGAGCTGAGAACTTTTATTTAGTAAGTATATGCACTACTTAAACTTTATTAAGGATGTACTATTTATATATTGTAATATCATAAACTCATATAATTTGGAACAACCTTCTAGGCAACATCGATAATATTTACTGTCCAATAACTCACAGCTAACCGAATCCCAAATCTTTCAATTACAAGATGAACAATTTGCCACGTGGTTCAGAACACATGTAAGTACTATCACAAACTCATTATCTCTTGTAAAGTTACTGTACGTCAATATTACAAAATTCTTGTTTATTGAATATTGTTGTACTTGATATACAAGGTTTATCAAATGGAAATGAGTGTTGCTATTTCATTGTCTTTAAAGTTAAGTGCTAAAACGGGTATTTTATCAATGGATATGTGTTTCATACTGAAAAATACGAGCATGAAAGAAAAACATACAACAACGGTGTTTGTATTAAGGGATCGAGTTGTAGTGAGTTTGAAGTTGACTACTATGGTAAATAGAAGAGGTCATCAAATTACAATATCATAACGAGCAGAATAGAGTGTTTTTATTCAAATGCTATTGGTATGACACTACTGACAGAGGAATCAAATTGGATCCTCACTATGATCTGGTTGAAATCAACTCAAAAGCTAGACTCCAAAACATAAATGATGTCTTTGTTTTCGCAAGGCAATGCTAACAAGTTTATTACACATACACCCCTTCCTTTAGAAAGGACCAATCAAGAGTTAATTGGTTATCCATTTTAAAAACGAAACCCAGGGGTCATGTCGAGATTGTTCAGGATGAGAACGAAGACACAAACGTGTGAGATGAAGTCTTTCAAGTTAGTGAGTTGGTTGAAACATATCGAGTTGCTCCTTCGATTGACTTAAAAGAAAATTTGAATTTTCGTGTTGATATTGATGCAGAGGAGTTGAATGTTGTTCTGAGCTCTAGCGGATAAGCAAATGTCGATGAAGATGATGATAATATCCACATTGAAGAGTGCAATAGAGTTGATGACGATTCAATTGATGATGAAGAAGAAGAAAATTCTGGCTAACTATCACAACACAAAAATGTAAAACATTTTTTATAATGTAATATTATGGATGATATTTTGTAACATGAAATATTTATTTTATAATTTTTCACTATTGTTACTGTGCTATACGAGAAATTTGCAATTTAAAGGTATCCATCTGTATGGACGTCGGTGATTGTGGAAAATGCAGTAAATATTTTTTATTTCTTTATGAAATACCGACGGACGGTATCTGTCTGCTCGGATGTCGGTGATTATGCACTGTGCATGACAGATTATGTTTGTATTGCCTATTTATCCTCCTGCAAACGCTTAAATTGCAAATTTCTCGTATAGCACAGTAACAATAGTGAAAAATTATAAAATAAATATTTCATGTTACAAAATATCATCCATAATATTACATTATAAAAAAATGTTTTACACTTTTGTGTTGTGATAGTTAGCCATAATTTTCTTCTTCTTCATCATCAATTGAATCGTCATCAACTCTATTGCACTCTTCAATAATTTTTCACTATTGTTACTGTGCTATACGAGAAATTTGCAATTTAAGCGTTTGCAGGAGGATAAATAGGCAATACAAACATAATCTGTCATGCACAGTGCATAATCACCGACATCCAAGCAGACGGATACCGTCGGTCAGTATTTCACAGAGAAATAAAAAATATTTATTGCATTTTCCACAATCACCGACGTCCATACAGATGGATGCCTTTTGTTGATGTTTTATCGAGAGTTGTAAAATATTTATTGCATTTGCCACAATCAACGACGTCCATACAGACGGATACCGTCCGTCGGTATGTTACAAGAGGCATAACTGTTAGAGTTCTCTGTCGATGCAGTTGACCAATACCGATGAACTCACCAATGGACCATGGGAATTCCAATGCACGAGTATTAATGCGTCTTTGACCGTGTGTATATACCGACGAACTATGAAAATTATGGAGGGTCGTTTAAAAATTTTAGTGTGAAATTCAAAATTTACTGACAGACGTTTGAAAGTTCATCGATGGAATAATTAAAAATAATATTATTTAAATAGTCCATCGGAGATGCCGTCAGTAAAATTGCAGTATAAATCCCAGTGACTGCCCATGTAGTTCATTTTTCCTCTCCTTCGTTTCAGAGTTCTCTATCTCGTTTTTTTTCTTTCATTTGCTTCAAAACTTTTGTTTTTTGCTTGTAGTCTCTAGTTCTATTTTTAACAAATTAAAAGGTACGTATTTTCATTTAATATGCTTAATGATTTTATTTTTTTATTTTCTTTGTTTTAGTTATTGTTATTTTTGTTGTGTTTTTTGTTTTGGTGTATTCTTATAATGTAGATAAAGTCTTGAAATAAACACACTATTAAGGTAAGCATTTTTCATTCCTAAAGTCTATAGTTTTTGTTTTTTAATTTATTCAATCTATTTTATTATTTGTATTGCCATAATAATTGAAAATTTTGTTGAATTTTATTTATTATTGTTGAATTTACCTTATAAATGGTAATTGAAAATATAAGATTAAATTTAATTATTTTATCTCAATTTTACTTGATTATTTCCATTAATTTTAATTGTTATTAATGAATTTCTATAGATGTTAGTTGAATATATAAAATTAAATGTTATTTTTTTCTTTATTTTATTATTAAATTTGTATAGATGTTAGGTTAAATATAAGATTTTTGAATGGAGTCAATTGGTTGGTGGCTATTGTCAATATTTGTAGGTTTGAAAACTTTAGGTAGTCTCTAGTATAGGGGAGGTGCTGTTGATTTTTTTTAGAAAAAATCAAATTTAATTATGTAATTATTCTTATAAATTTATGTAGATACGTAAAATAAAATCAACAACATGTCGTGAGCAGATGGTTGCAGCTAGATCTTCTAGCAGCGAATATGACTTATCCTCAGGTGCTGATCAAGAAGAGGCACCTGAGCCAACTCTCGATGCTGCCTCTTTGAGCGCGGTTTCACAACGCAGAGGCGGTGTGCCTTCACAGCGGGGTCAATTCACCCACAAGTACTAGGCACATTGGAAGGATGACTTTTCAATGTAAGTTTGTTTTGGTTTTAGTTTTTTTTACTTATAACATATTTTATGAACAACTAATTAATATTTTATTTATTTTATTTATTTTTAGGTTCACAAACATTGAGGCCCCCCGAGTAATAACATCGGCGTTTAAATCATCGATGGAGATTCCATTATTTTAATGGAGTCAGGTTTCCAGACATCATGATTGGAGACCTTATATTGATGTATGGTTTCGAAGATTTCAGATAGGTGTTAACTTCTAATTTCCAGCTTATTTTTAATAAATTATTTTTATAATTTTATATCTCATACTATTTTTATTTTAAATAAATTATTTATACACAACACATATTCGAGTGGGATAGCGCACATGACAATGTTGCAAGGAGGGTGTGGGAGAATCACGCGGCAACTAGGTAACATCGAAAACAATACAATATTTTGTTTTATAATTTTATGTTTTAAAATCTAATTTTTCACTATGAAAGTAGGTTCCGTGATTTTTGGTATGAAACACAAAAAATCAAAAAATACACGAGAGATAACAGTCTCCAAGGTTGGAATGACGTGGCGGTTTGAAGGGATTTCAAATCGCCATACATCTCGGGGGATATATGGCCACAATATATTGAGCATGTGAGGTCTGAGCGGTTCACACGACGCTCACAGTCCAGTGTCGACAACCGGAACTGGCAAATTCATTGTTTGGTGACCACGCACACCGGTGGCTCCGTTCCGTTCAGTGCACATACAAAGCGGATGGTAAGAATACTTTAAATGAAATATATCGTTAATTAATTTGTTTTTGTTTATAAATATATTTAAGCATTTTCATTTTGTTTTTTTTACAGGCTACGTCTCTTGAACGTGAGCCAAGCCCAATGGAGCTGTTTGTAGAGACGTGCGTGCAAAGTCAAGACCGCCAAAAGGAGGTGCAACAGTTCGTTGACAACCGTACTCAACACTTCGTGGTATGTTCGTTCAACCATTTTATTTCGTAAGTTGAGGGAGAGATATGGGGATAATCTTACGACCCATCTAGATTTCGATCTGGATTTGTGGATGGAGGTAAGATCGTCTGGTAGACTCAATAAAAATCAGGTGTACGGGCTCTCCAACACTACGATCGAGAACTTGCGGGGGGCTCGTAGTGTCTCAACTGTTGGGAGCTCTCAATCAGTATCGAGCACCCAATCTAAGGAGTTCATGACCTTGCAGCAACACACGACTCATCTCACTAAAAATACGAGCGATTATCGGCGGATTATGAACACTCCGTCTAATGGTCATGGACATGAGATCACATATGGGTGATACATGTGTGCCCCCGTTTTGGCCATATAGTCCAGGGAACGACCAGCCTCCTCCTTTTCCTCCAGCTCCACCATTATTCTAGTTTAATTATTTTTTTTTTGGAAACCCATTAAATTTGTAATGAATATTTGGATGAATATTATTTAATATTATTTTTATATTTTTAATGTTTAATACAATTTTATTTGATTAATTGGTTTTTTTACTATTAATCCATATAATTTTATATTATTTATTATAAATAATTTTTTAAAAAATATATTTTTAAATTACCACCGATGGATTTTCAAATGGACGCAGGCTGTCGGTATTTCACAGAAAGTTGAAAAATATTTACTACATATGCCACTATCATCGACATCCACATCGACGGTCCTTGTCCGTCAGTATTTCACAGAGAGTTGCAAAATATTTACTGCGTATGCCACAATCACCGACGATATAATTTCGTCGGTGATTTACCGCTGTAAATACAGACAGTATTATTTCGTCGGTATATTTCCAGAGGGAATTTTTTTGGCTCGTTTTTTTCGTCTGCACAACCATCGATGTTTTTTTTTACTAAGTCCGTCAAGTCATTCGTAAAATTTTTACCGACGGAGTGTGAGTCTTACACGATGAAAAAATTCCGTCGGTAAAACTGTTAAATATTATAGTAGAAGAAATAGAAGAATTAACTTATTAGTTAGCCAATCCTTTTCTATTTATAATATAAAGCAATATAAAATAGTAAAGATACATATTACAATACTAGAATAGTGACTATAATATTTCCTATATATACATTCTATAATACGAAAGCTTCATATTCAGGTTTGGATTATTAGGAATTTGACATCTCAACATAGCATGCAATGATCACTATTGTTAGTGAAGTACAACAGCTACAACAAGGTAAATTTCAAGAAATGGGATTGTGGCGTGAAAACTAGCCCGTTTTTTACCTATATAGTCTCAATTCTCAAGCAGGTTCAAGTTTCATTGCTCTACTTTTTTTGAAAGAGCTGCGGATCTGCATGGCTTGGTTTTGAGCTTTCACTCTGCAAATATGGGACATAATGTCAATACCTCAACTGTGGGAGCTTAACATTTGTTGATGTCTTGTATTAACCATAAAGACTGGTTACTGTAGAAAAGCAATTCGAAGATGTCCACTGTTAGACGAGGACACATGATTTTCTCTAATGATTTTGATAAGTCAGTATGCTAATCCAAATGCCCGAATAGGCAAAAATGAAATGTCAGCCATGGATTATCTTGGCAAATCAACTCCTCTCAGTTTTCCCTACTCAATATTATAGGAAACGATAAGGACTTGGTCATAAGATGTTAGAGAGATTTCCTTCTCTGATTGTTAACTGAAGATCAGAGAGAAATTTCCTCTTCTCAATCAAAACTGATTGAGTAACCAAAGATTAGTTTTGATTTTTAATAATTATAGTCTGTGATTATTAGGAATTTGACATCTCAACATAGCAGGCAATGATCACTATTGTAAGTGAAGTACAACAGCTACAAGGTAAATTTCAGGAAATGGGATTATGGCATGGAAACGAGCCCATTTTTTACCCATATAGTCTCAATTCTCAAGCAGGTTCAAGTTTCATTGCTTTACATTTTTTGAAATAGCTGCGGATCTGCATGGCTTGGTTTTGAGCTCTCTCTGCAAATATGTGCAAATATGGAGACATTATGTCATTACCTCAACTGTGGGAGCCTACCAATATTTGTTGATGTCTTGCATTAACTATAAAGATTGTGATTACTGTAGAAGAGCAATTCGAAGATGTCCACTGTTAAACGAGGACACATGATTTTCTCTAATGATTTTGATGAGTCAGTATGCTAATCCCAATGCCCGAATAGGCAAAATGAAATGTCAGCCATGGATTATCTTGGCAAATCAGCTCCTCTTAGTTTTCCCTACTCAATAGCATCTGAAACGATAAGGACTTATCATAAGATATCCTCATTTGATTCAATTTGATAATTTAACATGTTCTTCGGATAAATATTAACTATAGAACTTCGTAGGTTCACTTTCACCACCACGTTCATGGTTCATATTTTAGGGTTTCGAACTACACTTCTATTTTGGGTCCTTGTAGTTGTCCTCACTAGTGCGGTGTAGACCCCATCCTTGCTCAGGAGCTCTTCATGAGTGCCCCTCTCCACTATCTGACCATCAGAAACAACAACCACAATGTCCGTACTTTGGACAGTTGATAACCTGTGGGCTATAACTAGAACAGTCCTTCCCTTCATTAGAGAATCCATGGCATCCTGCAAAATTTCCACCATGAGATAACTTGTAAAAAAATTATATGAGAAATAAATTGTATCAAGATTTTGGAAAAAAAATCTAAGAAACTAAAACGAAGACTGTTTAGGTTGTCATGCAAACTGACCTGCACTAGATATTCACTTTCAGCATCCAAAGCACTAGTCGCTTCATCAAGGAGGAGGATACTTGGGTTCATCAGTATGGCTCTAGCAATTGCCACTCTCTGTTTCTGACCACCTGAAAGTCTTAGCCCACGTTCTCCTACGAAAGTTTGATATTTATCTGGGAATTTTGATATGAAATCATGTGCATTGGCCATTTTCTGCAATATCGACGTTACGTTAGTTAAAGGTGAAAGTTAAAGTTAGAGGAATTGTGTGGCAAGTTAGAAGAGGTAGAAAACTTACCGCTGCATTTTCTATATCCATGCTACTGACTTTACCCTCACACCCATAGGCTATATTCTGCTCTATAGAGCAGTTGAAAAGAACAGGCTCCTGGCTCACTATACTGATCTGTACACATACAATAAAGGGCTGCGTCTATTATGGATAGAAAATCTCTAGACCATAAAAGAACCAAGTTATGAAACAAAAAACTAATCAAGCATATCTAAAATTTATACGAGCATCTCATATCAGGGAGAAACGAAGAATATATATCACTTTTGTTTTTCCTATCTGACATAAAAGGGAAAATGAAAATTACCTTCCTGTGTAGATGTTCGTGTGATATTTCTACTAGAGGAACTCCATTTAAGAGAACTTTTCCCTTGATTGGGTCATAAAACCTTTCAATCAAGTTTGCTATTGTGGTCTGCAACAGGCAAAATAATATAAGCATAAGAGGCATGTGACGTTCAACTTTATGTTTCAAACCTCAAACTTAGTCTATAAGCACTCCAATTGGAATTTTCTGTATAAATACTGAAGCAGCATAAGAACTCAGTTTATTTCTTAAAAGAATAGAAAAAAGAAAGGAATGGTACTTTTCCTCCACCACTCGGGCCAACAAGAGCAACTTTTGAGCCAGGCTGCAGTTTCAATGTTATTCCCTGTAATTAAAAGAACATATCCAGTTCTATCATCAGGATATGGCATGAACACATAGTAACATCTGAGAGGTAGTTAAGAGAAGCTAATTTACCTGGAGAACCATATGGTTTGGACGGGATGGATAGGCAAACCAGACATCATCTAATTCCACATCACCAACTTGTTCACTAGAATAGAAGGAAAACCAATTATCACTTGAGAAATTCCTTCTCGTTTTCAAGTCACAACATGCATGGATTTTATAATCTTTGTTTTTTTCACACAAACAAGCAAGATGAGGAGAATCTTGATTGAGAAACTATAGCCATGATCCGGAATAAAGAGTTAAAAAGAATATACTTGATTACATGATGATTAAGAATTTCATGGTAACTCCTGAAATTCATAATTTCATATTCAATTGCTTCCCAAAAAGCAAGAATGATGGATGGGCAAAATAATTCTTAGTCCAGACTCCACAGATAGGTAATGGCCTGATTGGCACTCTCAAAACAGGATTGGTGTTCAGCATATTTGTACACCAATATCACCTATTTTATATCTTATTCTCAATTGTTAACAAGCATGGTTAACTCATGGAATCATTCACAGGCGTATCAAAGGAACGAGAATCTCACGACTAACCTTAAAGGACACTTGTTTCCTGACTTCGGCATGGAAGAAACACGATCTAGAAGCTGGAAAACCCTCCTGCTGGCTCCCGCAGCTTTCATTGCTACGGTGTATAATCCTGACAAGCCGGATATAGAGCCACCAACTGCAAGTAAAATTATACCATTAAACTGGAGCTCAGATATTTCGATATTGATAATGTGAAACCATCAAAACCAATTGCCCAAATTAGGTAATAATTACCTGTGAGGCTGTAGAGAATGAAGGATGTAAGAGCACCAGTGGTCATAGATCCTGTGATTGTCAAGTTAGCTCCATATATCACTACTATGATCACTGAGAGGGTTGATGCTGCATTTAGACCTCCAAAGAAGAGCCCAACCAGTTTCTGTACCAGTAAGCAGGAAGATCAGAAGCTCCATGTAAACAAGGACATGATGATCTATTTATTATTATTATTTGGTTGTTGGATGGGGGTGTGTAGAGTGTATGTTCAGGTGAGTTTCAAGAGTAGATCAAACAAGACAAAGGAGCTTACAGCTTGCTTAAGTCCAAGCTTCAATGTCTCATCAACTTTCTCAGAATAGCGTGAACTCTCATAACGTTCTTGTGCAAAAGATCTGACTGTTCGTATAGCGCCGAAAGATTCCTAAGCACCAATGATACAGTTCACATGTGATTTCCAACAGGATGCCAGATATAATATGTAACTTATAGCACAAAAACCACATATTGAGAGGATATCATCCTTGCTCAAGATTTCACAGTAGACAGTTTCTAGTAGCATTTCAGTGAAGTAATATGCAAAGAGGCCCTTTGCATTGTAATCATAATAAATTTTCACACCAAAAAGGAAAAAGAACAAATGAAAAGTTACCATGCTAAAAACTTTCCTATATATCATTTATGTGACGTAATCTTCCTTCAAGATCTTAGCATTTACTCCCACTATGAATGACCTTTTAGCTTAATTTTACATCAATTTACATGTTCAGCATTTGCAGGGAAAAGCATTTAACTGGTCATTGCAGGGCATTCCATCGGGATCACAGTATCAGATTTGCAGAGTACTTACACATGTAGGTGCCTCTAATGAAAAAAATTATAAGAAAAGGTACTTTAGCAGTAAAAAAGACTATATATCACCATGTTCATACCATCTCACTCATCATTTAGCAATTCTTAAATCTTATGAAATTCCAGACTATCGCTTGAAGAAATATTGATCAATGGATTACGTAATTTCCCTCATCAATTTTCTATGTTCAACAGGTGAAAATCACAATTTTAATTGAAAAAAATATACCTCAGCAATTGAAGCAGCAGCAGCAGCTGCAGCTTGAGTCTTGTGAGAAATTTCACGAAGGAAGCGGCCAAATTGATTCACGGCAACTGAAATAGCCGGCACAACCACCAAAGCCAACACTAAGAGTAAATGAATAAAAAAGCCCGTGATGAGCACCATGGACTCTTAAAAAGTGACGTTCGCATACTACCAGTCCAATAATTAAATGCTTACAAGTTAACTTCCACGATGTCGCAAGCATGAAGCCAAGACCAATAAGTGCAGTTGATACATTTCTTAGGGCCTCAGAAAGATTTGAGGTTGCAGCATTTTTTATGATCTGTGTATCTTCAGATAACCTGCTCAGTAGCTCTCCTGTTCTAGTCACATCAAAGAAGGCTATCTCCTGCAAAATTCACCAACCATTAATTGTAGCCAGTAGAGCATGGTGAGTTAGAGAGAACACTGTAAAGAACTCCTATCGTAGTAATCTTTTACCTGGTTAAAGGTGATTAAATAAATTCTTTCTCAACCGAGCAACAACCCTTTCACTAGTGGAAGAAAACAACCATGCTCTGAGTGCTGCGCATACCGAACTGGATGAAGAAACAGTCGATTAAGATTAATTCTATCACTTAACAGATGAAACAATTAGAGCCAGACCACCAATGCATTAAGACAATATCTGTCTATCATACAATATGTTTTGTTGTGGAATATGACAAGGAAGCAGAATTAAGCAGGTTGTATATCTAGGAAGCAACCGGATGAGGAAAGCCTTTTACTATTATAAAGCAAAAGAATAAAAAAGCCAAGGATAACACCACCAGGCATACCCGACTATGACAACGAGAAAGATTTCTAGTATGGTGCTGTTGACAGCACGTAAACCTTCAGCTTTCTGTTCAGGTGTTTCTATATCTCCTGACACAATGTCTATTATCTTCCCACCAAATTTAGGCTGCAGAAATAACAACCCAAAGGTTATCATAACTCAACAAACACTAACGCCTGAATATCAGAGAAATTCATTGTGAACTCAATAAAGAATCTAGAATCGTAAATTAAAGATACGCACAATCAGTATATTTGATGTGGATGCAATCAGGAGAGCTAGCGTAGCAATTATCAGCTTTCCTGCATCAGGCTTTGCCTATATGACAAGACAAGCTTATCAAGATCAACAACATTTGTATAGCCATAATATTATTCTTCCAGCCAGAAACACCACGTTAGCACTTACAAGTGAAAATACTCGACCAAATCCCACATTTGCAGCCTGAAGATTTCATAAATAGAGTTGGCAGCTTGTTAGCAATCAACCACTAGGGCATGAATTCAAAGAAGCTAACAGGAAATGCACTTACTGGCACTGCATCTCCATGCTCAAGGTCTGGGAACTGATTGTTTTCAGATGCATTATTATTCCCCTTTCTTCCTCCCTTCAATTATAAAGTATAAGAATTCAAGGAAAAAAAAACATAGCTACGAAATGCGAGTAAGCTATGGAAATATTTAAATTCTGAACAATTTCTTGGAAACAAATAGCTAAAGAGGGCAAGTGATGAAAGCTGAAACCAAAAATAACAAACACTTGTTGTTAAGCAGAAGAAATTGACCCAGATACAGTTTTTGTTAGATTATATAGATGGAAACATGATCAAGATGAATTTAAGTATAGAAAGGTTCAAAGCGAAGTCAATTCTTGAACATTATAAGTAGAACTACAATGAGCAGAAATGGTATCATGTACTCCGTAGCTAAAGATTGCATAAAAAAGAAAACACAAAATAAAGGAAGCCTACTCCTTGGCCAAGAAGAGGTGTTCTTTCACCACACCACCACCACCACCACCATTCACTCCTCCAAACCTGTCCATCAAGGGTGAGTCAAAGACTGTTATATATGTATGATATGAAACAAAAAAAAGAGGCTCTTCTGCAATCAGTATAAGTTTTTAGCATCAGCCAGGACTAGGGTGAGAGTTGGGTTTATGGGACAAGTTCTTAAGGAAAGGTCTTGGTCTTTCTTATAAAGTAAACTTTATGAATGGCTAAAAAATTCAAGTCAAGCTCGGGAATGTGTTTGGATTTGCTGTCGTAATCTTATATGCATTGAGCATTTATTTTTGTATTTTAAAAAAAAATAATTTTTTTTTCTTTTGTTTTATCAAAATGACAAGTCTAGGAAGAAATGAAACGTAGGTAAAAAATCTTTTGTTTTGTTTTCTCAAAAGAAAACGTGGAAAGCTAAAAGCAGCTTGCTGCATGCGGAGAGCAAAGTAAAAAAGAAACGGGAAAAAAGGCACACAAAAGACAAGGTGTATCAGAGTAAAGAAAGGGCACACATAAAAAGCTTAGCCAACCGAAGCCAAGAGAAGAGAAAGCGAATTCCAACTAAAAGCCTCCAAAATCAAGCCAAGTTACATCCCAGGAAGAGAAGAGGCGTGAAGTCCACGGTACATTGACACCCTTTTTAGTCTTTGTTAATGTTAATAATAAATTGTTCTTGTCTTACTGTATTTTTTTCATTATTAAAACAATCAAGACTGTTTCAAATAAAAAACAACTTGGTGTAAATAAAAAACTAAATTACAAAGAATTTTTAATTTCTTAAATAATAATGAAATCTAACTCTTAAATATAAAAGTTAGAAAAACAAAGCCATGAAATTTATGCAAGATTTAGAGCCTATTTTAAATCATATTAGTTTCACTTATGAAAAAAATAGAGCAAAACTCTATTTATGAGTTCATGTATTACTAGAAATAATTTGAAAATTGTTTGTTTAATTATGAGTTGAAGTATAAATTTACAATTTTTTTTATATATGTTATCACATTAACTTGCTTCTAAAATATAATTCATTTCATGTGTAGTAATATTCAACAGGGAGCTAGCTGGTGAGGAACTTAAAGAAGATGAGTAATCTCCAGGTTTAGAGTAATTATCAACAATCATTTCATTGGAATGACCAGCAAATTATATTTAGTGCTCTCAAATGCACATCTGCAGTCAAAATCACACTCATCGGCCATGCAAGCTATAGATTAGCTTTATGCATGAAGGAGAAAATCAACATTCCATTTCTATAAAAAAATTTTAAGTAACTGTGAATAGTCTCAACCGGTTATGCTCTAGATTTGTTATCTAGAGATTACCAGTTCGAGTCTTACAAATCTTATAATCACTAGAGGCTTTCATGATCGTTAACTTTAGAATTCATGGGATTAATCGAGGTATACGCAAGCTGGTCCAAACACTCATGTTAATAAAATAAAATAAAATAAAATTTCAGTTGAACATTCTTTTTTTCTTTCTTCCATGGCATTTGTAAGCCATAATATTTATGAGCACAATGATTTTTGTGGTGAGTGCGGCATCTAAATGTTATGATGAGTTGTTGTTTTCCATCTCGGCATCTCGAGAAAAATGTTATTGCTTGCAAACTTGGTTTTGTATTTTTAGATGTTTAAAAATAATAATTTTTTTTAAAGTGTTTTTCATTTAAAAATGTAGTAAAATAATATTTTTTTATATAAAAATCATTTTTAATATTAGAACATTAAAATGATTTGAAAATATTAAAAAATATTAATTTAAAAAAAAAATTTAAATTTTTTTAAAAATATTTTTAAAACATAAAATAAAAGGTAAAAAAGGAGACCAAAGACAAAAGTTTTTAGTTCTTGTGACCAACAGGGAATCATGTTAACAATAAGAGACTAAAAAAGACAGGCATGTGAGTGTTGGAAATATCGTTGGATTGTTGGAAACTGATGGGACAATTTGAGACTCGAGTGCTGAATGTGTTCTATTCGATAGAGGTTGCTAGTCCTCGGAATACAAGTTGGTCGTCGAGTCTTGAGATTAAAGCAAAACACATACCTAATATTTTCTACAAATTATTTAATTATTATATGAATAATATTAATTATAAGAAAAATAATGGTATTGTTAATATTAATTATAAGAAAAATCATAATATTATATTACAATAGTAATATTCTTGATACTAATACTTTTAATTTTAATAAAGATAATAATATTTAGAATACAAATAATAATATTTATCATATTAATAATAATATTAATCTTGTCTGTCCAAAGTTTTTACAATAATATTTTTTTAAAATAATCATTAACGATAATAATAATAATAATAATAATAATAATAATAATAACTGTTTTTTGTTTTCATTTTTTTCTTGTAGGGCCCGTGTAGTTGAAGTGGTTTAGACTCATGACCCAAAAGTGTTGGGTCCGGATGCATGACCCAAAGAGTTGGGTCCTCGTCTGGACCCAAAAGACTTGACCATTGTCCAGACCACACAGAATTGGGTCCGGACAACTAACCCAAGAGAATTGGTCTGGAGGAGGACCCAAGTGACTGCAAACCCCAGGGGTGTTGGTCTGCAAAGCCAGCATGCTGGTCTATTGACCCCAGGCACTCGGTTGTGTATACCCATTCGCGTGGGTTTGCAGACCCTATGTGCGCGGGACTTGCCTTTGTTCCCAAACAAGACAACTCTAGTGCCAGGTGTTTGCGTCTGGGCACAACCCCTCCCCCTGCAACCATTGGAACTCTTTGTGGCAGGCATGTCTGCCTAGCACTAGGTGTATATGCCTGGGGTTACAGCCCACCATGCCTCCACCAAAATTTGCATCCACAATGCAATGATTCTTGATGAACAATACCCGTTTTTAGCACTATTTCAATACACAGTGCAATGAGTCTTGATGAACAGAACTTTTCCCACATGATTTAGCTTTTATCCAGTGCCAAGTGTCTGTGCATGGGGCTGCAACCCATCATGCCCCCACCAAAATCTGCAATCCATAGTGAATGAGTCTTGATGAACAGTACCCACTTTTAGCATTGTTCCAATCCACGGTGCAATAAGTCTTGATGAACAAGATTTTCCCGCATGATTTAGCTTTATGTATAATAATACTTGGTTCAATTATCTGTGCTGCACGCTGCGTTGCTATGTTTTTCTAATAAAAAATAATTATAAGATACATATTATAAAAAAAAATTTAATATTGATACAATAATATATTGGATGATATTTGTTTAGGAACGATGCAATCGGCGTTCCCTCAAATTTTGATTTTGTTTTTTGCTTAAAATGAATTTTTTAAATATTTTCAGATCTTTTTAATGTGCTAATGTTAAAAATGATTTTCAAAAAATGAAAAAAACTTTATTTTGATGTATTTCTAAGTGAAATGCACTTTGAATCGCTACCACAATCCCAAACACACTCAGACGATGACATATTGGATCGACTCGGATTAACGTGTCAATTCTACGACTCGGTTTATGAGACCATGGTAACCCTATAAAAAGCACATCAAAATAAATTATGAAGACCAATTCTTAATGAACTCAATGTTGAAAGAAAAATTAAAAAAAAAAAAAAAATAACAAAAAAAACTATCTAAATCAACATGGGTTAACCTGTCAAACCGGTAACTTAATTTATAAGATCATGATAACCCAACCAACCCAATTAATGTTAAAGGCTGGGATAAAAAAATCAAAATAAAAAAAAAAAAACTCAACCCTTGTCAACCCAGGCTAACATGTTAAACTAGTGATTTAGGTTATAAGACTAGGATAACTTTATAAAAAAAATAAAAAATTACAAAGCTCTATTTTTATTAGATCGAATATTGAAGATCGAAAAAAAAAACTCATGAAATCATGATAACTTTATAGAAAATAAATTGAAAAAGCTTAATTCTCAGACAACCTAATATTAAAAAAAAACATATATCCCTTTTGAGTGTCCAATATCTATAGTTCCCATATTTGTTTTATAAAAATAGTTATTGCCCTTGTCATAAATTCAATCTTTAGCAAGTTTAATGGCAAGAATAATTTCTTAAGTTATTGGTGTATTTACTCCATAAACGTTGTCAGAATTTTTTTTGATCTTTGTTGGTTTTTGTAGGGTAATAACCAATCATCATAATGGATGTATCTCAAATTTACGATCACTATTTTCTCATTATAAAATCCTTCCTTGATGTATAGGTTAAACTAAAGGTGAATTTATCCTTCAAGACCTTCTACCTTTGCCATTATAATAATATTTTAAATGTCAAATTAACACGTTGTATAAGAAAATTAAAAAATTATGAATTAAATAAAAAATAAATTACTATGAGAACATTATACCCTCAATTGACAAGGATAGAAGTTCTATTAGTGAAATTATGAACAAACACAAGTACTCCTATTTTAAACCCAACCCCAAAACACACATTCTTATGAGATCAATTTTCACTTGTGCCCATAATTAATCATGTTTACACCATTTACTTTTCATATTAGATCCAATCATGTGTTAAAAACAATAACTAGCTAACCAATTTTACAATTAACAAATAATAATAGGATTAGTATAACCACAAAAGCAAAAGCAAAAATTTCAAATCAAAATTTTAATTATGCCCATAATTAATCATGTTTATATTATTTAATTTTCATATCATATCAAATCATGTTATAAAGAATAATAATGAATTCATCAATTTTACATAAAAATAATAATAAAAGGAGGCAAGTATCATAGTCACAAAAGAAAAAGAAAAGGCATCAAATTAAAGTTTTTACAAATAACAAATGAGTAGCATATTGTTTTCCATTAGAGAGAAGGATTTAAGAGATATCTTCTCCTTGAGCTAGTGGAACCAATTCTCCTAGACATGGATTCATCAAATCTCTGACAAAAAAAAGCATAATTAATATGCATATAGACTTGTTGCACATCACATGTAGGGGATATTATCTACTCTCAACAAAAATGTCAGTTTTGGGTAATTAATATGCATAATTGAATATTTCTTGAACCCCATTTGGAACAAAAGGTATGTGAAAAGAAAGTGTAATTTTTTTTTATTAATATTAAGATGTACTATTGAGATGTATACATCACCATAATCCACTGCTAAAACCACTACTATAAAAATTCTATTAACTAGTTGAAAAGAAACATTCCTTCCTGCTTAAAGAATCCTGAGTGGCCGGTCTAGTCTAAACTCCATATGAATGGCTATTTTTTCAGCAAAGTTTCATTCCAATGTAATGTTTGATGATTTATAAGTTAATTATTGTTTAGTCCCTGATTTATGAATGTGATTATAACTTAGTCTTTCTTGTTCAAAAAACTACCAGTAAATATGTGTTTGATAATGCAGTGTAGAATATTTTTTAATTGAAAATGTATCAATATAACATATTTAAAAAAAAAATTGACATCAACATATTAAAAACATTGAAAACTATATAAAAATACATATAAAAAACATTGATTTGATACTTTTATAGTTACCACTAGATGAGCTAAAAAGGAAGTTCTAATTAGCATTATAGGTCTCATGTTGGGGTACAAGATTTTATTTGTTTATTTTTATCACTTTTAATGTAAAAAGATATAGTATTGTGCAAATGATATTTGTCTTAAGTGTACAGTAGTCTTCCTAAATATTTGGCACAATCTCATGTTTGATAAATTTCAAATCATTGATAATTTAGATTTGAAAAATCAACTTAATTTTTGATGTCAACATCTTGTTCAATAGTTGGGATTAATTCATCAGTTTCAAGTAACATCTTTCTATATCCCTAAGAATATAAAAGTCTTCTAAAGGCTTATCATATTTCCATCACCATTAATATTTTGTAACCGATATTTATCCCTCATTAATATTGTGCAAGAGATATGTGTTCTTCGCTTAATATTATGTAAAAGATATTTATCCTTTATTATTGCTATAAGAAGTAAATGACTCTTCAGGCCCTCCACTCCAGCAAAATAATAAAGTTAAGAGGCTATAAATACTCCTTAAACCACCCAGATAAAGGGTTTATAATCTCCATTTTATACTGTATATATATTTTTTAATTATTTGTTTACATAATCTCATATTTAAATTATTTTTTATTTAAAATAGAAAAAGGAAAAATCAAAGTATATCAATTGAAAGATTGATAAGCAAGAAATGTATTTAAAAAAAAAACAATATTATTGAAATAAGCATGATCAAAATTTGTCAAATAACTATTTAATTACTTTTAATAGTAAAAGGATTGGTTAATTTAAGAAAAATTAGCAACCCCTAAAGCACTATTTAATTAGTTTAGGAACTCAATATTGTCGTGTTCCTATTCGTAGAGCATGTTAGTATAATGGAGGTTGTTTTTTAAAATGTGTTTTTTTAAAAAAATGTATCAAAACAATATTTTTGTGTTTTTTTTTATTTTTGATAAGAAATCAGTATTATTGTATTTCTAATTTATTTTTATATATGAAGATCAACATTATCAGAATTAAGATCAAATCATTCATGTTTAAACTCCCTTGCATTTAGCAACAGTTCAAACTTCCTTAAGACTAGGAGTCTTCGTCTTATCCTTCCTTGTATTTAGGTGTTGATTAGGTTCTCTTAAAGCTATATATGTACAGCTTGGTTGATTAATAAAAGAGTACAACAACAGTGTATAAACTGTTCCTTCTATTATGGTATCAGAGCTACCTAATTCTATTCTTCATTAGTTTCTTCTTTCTTTTGTCACAAACCGTCGATCCTCTTATTCAAAACATAAACATGACCACACAAATCGACTCAGCAGCTACTATCTCTTCCTCCAGCCTTCCACACCATGAGGTTCCTCTCATTACAATAAATACCACTGCACAAACACCTCTCAAACTCACATCCACAAACTACATTTTCTGGAAGCTTCAGTTTGAAACTTTATTCATTGGATATGATCTCATTGGATACATCGATGGATCAACACCATGCCCTCCCAACACCATTACTGCAGACAACATCACCACAACAAATCCCTCTCATAAACTTTGGATTCGTCAGGATAAGCTTCTGCTTAATGCCTTGATTGGCTCTATTTCTCCTACCATTATTCCCTTTATTGCTTGTGCAGGGACTGCTCGAGAAGCATGGACGATCCTTGCCAACACGTATGCTAAACCTTCACGTGGCCGCATCAAACAAGTTAAAAACCAGCTCAAAAATCCATCCAAAGGATCTCGGACCATTACTGAATTTCTTCACTCTGTCAAAGCCAGTGCTAATGAACTGGCTATATTAGGTGCACCCATGGATCCAGAAGAGCTCACTGAAAAAATTCTGGATGGTCTCGATGATGACTACAAAGAACTTGTTCGTGCAGTTCAAGCACGTGACACTTCCATTTCATTTGATGAACTGCATGAGAAGCTTCTTTCTTTTGAAGCCACGTCCTCCTCCCATGCCACACCCCTTCCCATTACAGCCAATCCTACACAAAAGACTTCTCATGCATGGCGTGGTAATCGCCCAACCTCCACTTTTCGCCTTCCTCATCCATCCCCTGCCAATCCACAATATTGGCGTTCTTCCCCTCCCAACACTTTCAGGCCTCCCTTCACCTCAAACACTCGCCCTGCCTATCGTCCTACCCGCCCTCCCCTGCGCCAATATCAAGGCTTTTGCCAAATATGTGGCATTCAGGGTCACACAGCCAAACGTTGTCCTTCATTTCAACTCATTCCAATTCAAGCCTCCAATAATGAGCCTTCAGCAGCACACAACTCAGCTTCCCCTTGGCAGCCACGTGTAAACTTTGTTGCCAACACCACATCCACCTCTCCTACATGGTTACTCGACAGTGGTGCCTCTCACCATGTGACAGCAGATTTGGAGAATTTATCTCTGCACTCTCCTTATAGTGGATCCGATGATGTTATGATAGGCGATGGTAACACTCTTCAATTACACACGCCGGTTCTTCACATCTATCATCTCCTACATCATCCTTTAAATTGTCTAATGTTCTATGTGTACCCACTATGAAGAGAAACTTGATTTCTGTTTATCAGTTTTGCATCACTAACAAAGTTTCTGTCGAGTTCTTACCATCCTTGTTCTATGTGAAGGATCTTCAAACGGGGGCAATTCTCTTCCAGGGCAGTGTTAAGGACGGAGTGTATGAATGGCCGGCTTTCAAACCACAGTCTCCACCACTTCTAGCCTTCTCCACCACCAAAACCACATGCACGACCTGGCATAGTCGCTTAGGACATCCAGCATTTCCTATTTTAAACCACATCCTCACTAGTTCTCATTTAGAATCGTCTTCGTCTATCACTTCTGCTTTCTCATGTAATGCATGCCTCTGCAATAAAAGTCATAAGTTACCATTCTCTAATTCCTTACTTATATCCACACATCCTTTGCAAATTGTTTTCTTTGATGTTTGGACGTCTCCAATTCTGTCTTCTGATGGCTTCAAATACTATGTTATATTTGTTGATCACTTTACCAAATATGTTTGGTTTTATCCCCTTAAACGCAAATCTGATGTTCATGAAGTTTTTACACGTTATAAAGCCATTGTTGAGAATTACTTTCATCACCGCATTATCACTCTCTACACTGATAATGGGGGAGAGTATCTAGGCCTCAGAAATTTTCTTTCTAAAGCTGGGATCACTCATATGACCACACCACCTCATACCCCTGAGCTAAATGGATACTCTGAACGTAGGCACCGTCACATTGTTGAGACTGGCCTCACGCTATTCTCGCATGCATCCCTTCCATTAACATTCTGGAATTATGCCTTTAGTACTGCTGTTTACCTCATTAATAGGATGCCTACCCCAACTTTAAATCTCTCTAGTCCATTTGAATTAATTTTCAAAACAACACCCAACTATTCCAGGTTAAAAAGTTTCGGCTGCCTATGCTATCCATGGATTCGTCCATATTCATCCCACAAATTAGAACCCAAATTCAAACCCTGTGTCTTTATTGGCTACTCGTTATCTCAACATGCATATCTTTGTTTTGAACCATCCACTTCCAAAACTTTTGTCTCTCGTCATGTCAAGTTTGTAGAGTCTGTTTTTCCTTATACTAATCTCCACAGCATGCTTCCACGTCCCACTTCCACTACAGCAGTTTCATGGTTGCCACCAGTTCTTACAGTTTCTGTTCCCCTTCCATCCCAGCCGCATTCTTACACTCCAGCCGTACCTGCACCAGAATTGCCTCCTGCTGCTACTACCTCATCACCAACTTTATCAGCTGACTCTCCATCACCTCCCTCCCCTGTCTCACAACCAGCCTCCCCACCACCTCCTCGCCATTCCATGACTACCCGTGCCAGAAATCATATCCTCAAACCTATTCAAAAACTAAACCTTCACACACAGTTAATCTCTTCCCCACATTCAGAACCATCAACTGTTGCCCAGGCTCTCCAAGATTCAAACTGGAGAAATGCTATGTCAGACGAATACAATGCCCTTGTTCGCAATGGAACATGGGAACTTGTCTCTCCAACTAATGTGAACAACCTTGTAGGCTGTAAGTGGATATTTCGCATCAAGTGCAATCCTGATGGCTCTGTTAACAGTTTCAAAGCACGCCTTGTAGCCAAAGGCTTTCATCAGAGACCGGGTGTGGATTATCTGGAGACCTTCAGTCCAGTAATTAAGCCAACCACTATTCGCCTGGTGCTTAGTATTGCAGTTGCAAATGGTTGGTCTCTTCGCCAATTAGATATCAACAATGCATTTCTCCAAGGTACCTTAGTAGAAACAGTTTACATGGCTCAGCCACCTGGCTTCATCAACTCTGATAATCCAACTCATGTGTGTAAACTTCACAAGGCTATCTACGGCCTCAAACAAGCTCCTAGGGCTTGGTAACAGGAGTTGCGTCAATTTCTCATGGATTCTGGTTTCAGAAATTCACATTCTGATACTTTTTTGTTCATTCTGCAACTGGATACTAAACTGCTATACCTTTTAGTGTATGTAGATGATATTATACTAACGGGTAATAATGCCGACCTTGTATCTCAGTTTGTTGCTTGTCTAGCTAAAAGGTTTTCCCTCAAAGATCTTGGCAATCTTTCCTACTTCCTTGGTGTAGAAGTTATTCCTCAACGTCAAGGCATTCTCCTTTCCCAGCGTCGATATATCTAGGAGCTGCTTGATAAAACACACATGGAAATGTCAAAACCTGTTCTTACTCCACTGCCAACGCACTCATCTTCACTTATATTATCCTCAGGATCGCTTCTCTCAGATCCCACTGAGTACAGAATAGTTGTAGGCAGCCTTCAATACTTGTCACTGACTCGTCCGGATATTTCTTTTGCTGTTAATAGAATGTCCCAGTTCATGCATGCTCCAACTGATGAGCACTGGAATTTTGTTAAACGGATTTTGCGTTATCTATGTGGCACACCACATGATGGACTTCTTCTTAAACGTAACTCTCCACTCTCCCTTCATGCTGTATCAGACTCACTTCACGCCTTCTCGGATGCTGACTGGGTAGGTAACAAAGATGATTACTCTTCTACCAGTGCCAATCTTGTTTATCTTGGCAACAATCTCATTTCCTGGAGCTCCAAGAAACAAAAAACTGTAGCCAGGTCCTCTACTGAAGCAGAATATAGATCAGTTGCTGCTACTGCAGCTGAACTGTGTTGGATTCGTTCCTTACTCTCAGAGCTTTGCGTTACATTGCTCCACACTCCAGTCATCTACTGCGATAATATTGAAGCCATACAATTAAGTTCCAATCCGGTTTTTCATTCCAAGAAGAAGCATGTAGCAATTGACTACCACTTTCTACGTGACCAAGTGCAAACTGGTGTTCTACGTGTGGCACATGTTTCCTCAGCAGATCAGCTTGCTGATCTTCTCACTAAACCTCTGCCTCGATCTCAGTTTCAAAATTTGCGTGACGAGATTGGCCTCTCTAGTCGTGGCCTATCTTGAGGGGGCATATCAGAATGAAGATCAACATTATCAGAATTAAGATCAAATCATTCATGTTTAAACTCCTTTGCATTCAACAACAGTTCAAACTTCCTTAAGACTAGGAGTCTTCGTCTTATCCTTCCTTGTATTTAGGTGTTGATTAGGTTCTCTTAAAGCTATATATGTACAGCTTGGTTGATTAATAAAAGAGTACAACAACTGTGTATAAACTGTTCCTTCTATTAGTTTTGATGTTTTGGTATCAGTAACATCCGGTTACCATCAGACGAGCTATAAAGAAATTCTAATTAGAGCATGAAGTGTATCTGTTGGCACAAAGACTTGCTGCAAAAATGACAATTTTGGAAATTAGTATTGCCTTGTTTCCAACGCTCACTCTTGTGTGGAAATATTTGCAACTGAACCTTCAGCTCCGAAGACTTGGAGGTCAAGGACAGATCAAATGAAGATTGATTATCCCTTGTTGATGCTGAAAGAGAAAGACCTTTTAGGACGACCAATCCCACAGCATCTTGAGTGCAAGGCTATTGCCAGAACGTGTTGACTGGTGTGCAGCTTGTGTTAGTGAATTAAGGGCCTCTCATATTCGCCGAATGAATTTATTGGTGTACAGCTGCGGATTGGACATATAAGAAGGTGAAGATGACTTTGTTTATCAATTTTTTTATTTCAATTATGTATACATAATCCCATAGTTTAAATTATTTTTTATTTAAAATAGAAAAAGGAAAAATCAAAGGATGCATGTCAATTGAAGGAAAGAAAAGACTTTTGGATAGTGCGAAGTCATTGCTTTGCGTAATTATTAATTAGTTTGCCAAGAAACAACAATTCAGTTTATAATTGGTTGCAATTCAAGAACTCTTCCTTTGCCAAGAACTTGCCTCTTGATCCATGATAAACTCCAGTAGTGTTCTTCTTTGTCATGCAAATGAAATGACTAATGATGCCAATGACATTCTTAGTGAGGTGTTTTCTACACCAATTAAAACCAAAAGCAAGCATTATGCGTTCTAAAGCATAACAAAAAAGGTTAGTTTATAATTTTTTTATAGTAAATAAACAAATATCATTGATTCAATAATGGGTAAATTAAATTAAACTTCTTGTAGTTTTGTTTGATGGGGTAACACTTGATATCTTAACTTTTCAATTATTACAGTTAGCATCCTCGTAACATGAATTTTATGTTTTTGTTAGTAAGAACGCGAAAGGACAAAACTACCTCTATATAAATATAACCTCTCACATGCAAAGGTGAATATTTTCGGTTCGGTTTTTATCTAAAAACTAACCAAAATAAAATTTTAAAAAACTAAAAAATTCAAACCGGAATCGGTTCAAACAGACCGGTTTCGGTTCGTTTCGGTTCGGTTTTTTAATATAAAAACCAGAAAACCTGTTTTTTCCTTCAAGCTTTACTGTAAGTTATCATTCAAGCAAGAGTTTATCAACGAAAATAAACAGAACCATCTCAAAGCACTATATTAATTTTTTTGCTCACCCCTACATGCCAGTCATATGAAAACTAAACATTTGACCCTACTCTCTCCACCCATTCATTTATCTATCTTCATATTAAAAGAAAACCTGAGGGTAAATTCACTACCAGAAATTCAACAAATACAAATAGAATTACTGACAGTTATTTTTCATCGGTATTTTGCAGTGATATTTACCAACAGAACTTTTTTCATTGCTAAAATCGTTGGTATATACCGATAGAAACAATTCATCGGTATATATCGAGGGAATCCCAGGCGGAATATAAAGAACAAAAAAAAACAAGTTATGCGATGACGTGTAAGTTTTTGTGGATAATTTTACCGATGGAATTACAGCCGGATTCATACCGGGATGTCCATACAGTGATGTGTCAAAAACACTGACAACATTTTCGACGAAGTGACAAATGAAATAATTCTGTCGATAATTCCATCGGTAAATTTAATATATGACCAGACATCGACCCTTCCCTATTTCTCCTTCTTCTTCCCCCTGGATCTAAACACAAACTTTTCTAGTCTCAGCATTCGTGTTCTGATTTATTACGAATTTTTCATTTTTAGTAAGTAAATTTATCTTTTTTTAATTTTAATACAATTTTAAAATGTCAATTTATTATTGAATGTTTTTTTAGTGTATGTATTTTGTTTCAGTTTTTACTTGTTTTATTGTTTTTTCTCAAACATGTAGTATGAATTTATAATTTTGTACTTATTTGTTTTAGATTTTGTAAAATTTTATTTGTTTGTAAATTATTAAAACTTATGTCGAATTACCGACTTAAGTGTGTTGTGATGAAATAAATAATGGCTTCTTTAACGGGTCCGTTTTAATTTTTGTCAATTTTATTACCGATTTGTAATTTCTGTAAGTTAATGCGTATAAATTTGTATGTACATAGATAATTGATAATGAATATTTAAGAGAAGTTTGACATTAAGTTGGATAATCTTGAGCTAAACCAATATTTTTGCAAATTTATTTACTTAACGTAGTTAATTAACACATTTGTAATGGGGTTCACAGTTTTATTAATTTCACAACATCTATTCCGAGAAATATTAGTGGAGGCGGTATTAGGTGTCCATGTAGGAGTTGTAAAAATAAAAAGTTTCTCCATCCAGATGTTGTAACGATGCATCTTCTACACAAAGGGTTCATGGAGGATTACCTGTGTTGGTATAAACACGGAGAACTAATTGTGTGTAATGAGAGCACGATAGAAAGGATTGTCGGGTCAATTTCTAGTGCTAACAACGTGCATAGAGTTGTAAATGACAACAATAATCCTTACATGAATATAGTTATGGATGCAATGAGAATTAATCAAGGTAATGACAGTCAATGTTCAATCATAGAAGAAGAACCTAATGCAGACGCGACCATGTTTTTTGAACTTTTAAAAGATTTTGATTAACCATTATGAGATGGCTACACAAATCACAGTAAATTATCGGCCGTTGCACAAGTATTTACCATCAATTCAGAATATGGGTTGAGTGAGGTCAGTTATGACAAAATTGTAGAATGAGCGAGAAGCATTTTACCTAAAGGAAACAGACTGAAAGAGAACTTCTATGCTGCTAAGTCCATAATGAAACCCCTCGGGCTAGGATACCAGAAAATTGACATATGTCTAAATTTTTGCATGTTGTATTACCTTGAAACTGCTGAGTTAACCTTGTGCATGACATATGGGCATTCCTGTTACAAACCCAGATTTGACATGAGAAAGTCTCTTGTAGCATATAAAAAATTTATATACTTTCCAATCACGTCTGGACAACAAAGGTTATTCATGTCACCAAAGACTGCTGAGCACATGACATGACACCAATCACATGATGTGGTGGATTGAGTGATGATGCATCATTCTGACAGTGAAGCATGGAAACATTTTAACAATGTACATCCTCACTTTTCAGCTAAATCAAGGAACGTGCGTGCGTCTTGGACTGTGTACAGACGAATTCAACCCATTCGGGTCATTTGTTGTTCCTTATTCTTGTTGGCCAGTTATACTCATAGTTTACAACTTGCCATCGGGAATGTGTATGAGGCTGGAGTTCATGTTTTTATTTACGGTCATACCCGGTCCTAACAATTCGGGTAGTAATATAGTGTACGGACTCTCCAACACTATGACTGAGAACTTGCGGACGACTCGTAGTGTCTTAACCGTTGGGATCTCCCAATCGGTATCGAGCACCCAGTCTCAGGAGTTTGTGGCCTTGCAACAACACAACTCATCTCACCGAAAAATATGAGTGACTCTCGGCGAATTATGAACAACTCCGTCAAATGGTCATGAACATGAGATCACAGATCGTTGGTACGTGTGCGCTCTCTTTTTGGTCGTACGGTCCTGAGAACAACCAGTCTCCTCCTCCTCCAATGTTGCCATTGTTCTAGTTTAATTTTTATTTGTACAAATCAAATTGTAATGAATATTTGGATTTTATACTATTCAATTTAATTTTTACATATTTCAGTTTTATACAATTTTATTTGCTTAATTATTATTTTTATTATTATTATTCTATACAATTTTATATTAATTATTATTTACAATTTTATTTTTTAAAATATTTTTTAATTATCACCAACGAACTTATAGACGAAATCAATTCATCGGTATTTTCCAGAGAGTTGTAAGAAATTTACTGCATATGCCACAATCATCGATGAAATTATTCCTTCGGTGTTTTACTAATGGTGATACAGATGGAATTAATTCGTCGATATATTCCAGAGAGTTGGGAAAAATTACTGCATATGCCACTATCACCGATGGAAATACACCTATGGAATAATTCCAACGGCACATTTCCAAGGGTTTTTTTTTTGCGCACATTTTCCGTGTATAAACCCATTGGTTTTAAAAAAAATTTACTAACAGAATTAGCAATGGATGATGGAATTGCCGATAAATATTATACTGATGGATGAACTCTGTTTGTTAATTAATTGGTAAAATTTTTACCAATTAAGTGGTAATCTCATACCAACAAAAAAATTATGTCGGTAAAATTATTAAATATCGTAGTGATTATAAAAAGCACTATATAGTTTGAGTACAAGAACACTTCTTGCGCCAACTTTTTATTTATTTATTTATTACACTTTACATTGGTTCTGACTTATGAGAAAAATATAAAGATAAAATACATTTGTATATTAAGTACCCACCACGTGCAAAAGAAAAAAAGGGAGACAACTACAATTCTCTTCCCTCTCTCTTTTTTTCTCTCTCTCTCTCTTTTCAGAAAACCTCTTTATTTGATTAAAGAAAAGATGTAATAAAAAACATAAATTAGCTCTAATTTACATAAAATCACGAAGAGTAGGTGATGCCTAAACTATAACAACCTCATTACTAAAGGAAAAGTTAGAAATCAAAGTCCAATTAGAAGGCATAGTAAAACCCTAACTACAAACCTACTATATTACTTAAAACTTTATATACAAATTTACACCAAGTGCTAATTTTTATTATATGTTAAATCTCAATTATGTTGAATCTCGAACAAAACCTTTATATTTTAGTGAGTTTTTGTTGTTGATTTCCAAAACCTACAACAACCCTAATTAGTAACTATTTGATTTCTTAGTTTTTTTAATCAAATCTTGATTAACCTTATTTAGTATATTTAACTCATTATTTAGGTATTAAAATTCCAACAATAATCATTCACAATGGTGATCATACTTTCATTGAAAGAAACGTTGGGATTGATGATATGTTTTATAACAGCAGATAAGAAAGAGGCTAGGTTAAAGAGGGACTCCAGAAAAGTCCAACGCCAATACCAAAATAATTAGATCACTTTATGAATGTCAACGACACCTTGATTCATGTCAATGAAGGACATGGCATAGCTCTGGCTCGCTTAAGGGCCCAAACAGACGAGGCATTTGTTGTGGCTAATAGATTACAAGCTTTATCTCATCAGTTGGTTAACCAGGAGCGGGCTGGACGTGAAGAGTTTGAGATATTTTTTAAGGACTGTCATGTTTTTCTAGACGTAATAGCAGGGCGTTGTAATGATTTTTTTGTTATTGAGATAGGTTAAAGAACTACTTTGAATGAATTTTTTTTTTCATTTTTGGATCAATGAAATTTGATTTTTTTTCTTAAATTATATGGAAAGTCCCCCCACTCCTAAATCCCAAATGAATAATATTTCCCATTTTTTGTTCTAAAAAAGAACGAATTAATACACTTTAATGCAGGTTCAATGCCATCCATATCTACAAAAGAAGCATCCACATCCTAGACTTTAATTTTTTACACAAGTTATGGCAAAATTGGACAAGAGCCCTCTTAAAAGTTATAAAGTATCTCAATTTAGGGATGCCAAGTGGAATATCCAACCCTAGACTTAGAACAAGGATGGAAAACAAAGAGAGAGGTTTTCTAAAGTAGAACTACCAGAAAGACATAAAATAAATGAGAAACAAGATAGTTAGGCTCGCTAGTGCTCTTGAATAAAGCCTTCTGGCTAGAGCACCTAAGAGGGACCCTTTAACAAAGAGAATGTTTTGGAAATGTGCACTCTATAGAACACTCTCATGGCTCGTGGAATGCCATATATACCACTAGGTTTTTACCCACAACTAGTTGGGAGTTCTAAGCTAGAGGTCGCTATCAACGCTGGATTCCCATGAATGTCACTTGAGACTCGGTTCTTAAAAGCTCTCAATCATCTATTAGTCTTTCCATATTATCAACAAGCAACATCGACCCCTACTATAAAGCCAACTAAATAAAATGGTATGAATGAGAATCCAAAGAAAGAAATCGAGGATGAGAAATTATCTGCTAATAAAGAATACATGAAAGCAATTGAAAACATGGACTCATATGATTCCATGAAAGCCTCTAAAATGAGTCGGGTATAAGATATAGTTGTCCTATAAAAGTTCAAAATGGTTAAATGTCTTAATACCCATCTGAGGATCACTTTCTGAATTCGTATATTTATTCACGGAATTTTCTGTTAGTATTTGTACTATCATTCTGTTGGCAATTAATTTACCGACAGAATCACAAATAAAAATGCTTTGTCGATGAATTATTTGTCAGAAATTTTTTGTTTGTTAGTAAGTCCGTCGGTAATAATAAAAATATTATTACCGATAGATTTATTGATGGGAAAAGCGCGCAAAAAAGAATTATCCTCTTCATTCCATCGGTATTTTCCTCGAGAAGATTGTCATATAACCAAAAACAAATACCGTATGCAATTCCCGTCGGTGATTATTTAAAAATAGTTTAAAAAAATTATTTGACAAAACTAGAAAATAATTAAATTAATATAAATCAACACTTCATAATACTCAGAATTGAGTTGCTTGGAAAAAAAAATCAACTCAAACAAATTTACAACAAATAAATAACACAAAAAAATTAAACAACAACAACATTGATCTCATATGAAAAAAAATCCTACAACAACATTCATACAATTATTAAGAACATAAAAAATTAAAAAAAAATATAATGAAAAAGAACATAAAAAAAAGAAAAAAGAAAAAAGAAAAATCTTACCTTAAAGTACTTGCGAGTGAAGCTGAGAAGAGAAAACAAATTCATAAAGTATGTTAATTTAAAAATACCGGAAAAGAGAAAGGACAAAAAGAGAAGAAGACATACTTGAGAGTGGAGGAGAAGAGGAGTTGAGGAGAGAAGAGAAGAGAAAGAAAGAAACGAATGTTGATGTCTTTTACATAAGTGGAAGAGGAACAAGAAAAAGAAAAAGAAAAAAGAAGAAGAAGAAGAGGCTCGTTTGTTGTGAAATGAGGGATTATATTTATTGGGGTATTTTACCAACAGTTTTACCAATGGATAATTAAATATTAATATTTCTAATCATTTTGTTAGTGATTTTGTTTGTAATATTTAATTTAAATTTTTAATTTAATCAAAAAGTTTCAAAAATTGTCAAATATCACTTACGACTTTTTAATTCATCGGTGATTTCGTCTGTAATATTTAATTTAAATTTTCAATTTAATCAAAAAGTTTCAAAAACCATCAAATATCACCTACGACTTTTTAATCAGTCAGTGATTCCATCTGCAATATTTAATTTAAATTTTCAATTTACTCGAAAATTTTCAGAAACTCGTCAAATAACACCAATGACTTTTCAATCCGTCGATGATTTCGTCTGTAAAGAACAGTAATTAACAGTGCAATTGGAAAGTGAACAGTTCTAGAACTCTCTAGAAAATACTGACGGAATGTTCCATCGGTGATTCCCTTTGTATTTGATATGATGAACAGTATTAGGGAGAAGTGAACAATTTACCAATGATTTTACCAACGGATTTTATCGATATAATTAATTATGTCGGTAATTTTGTTGGTATAAATGACACGTCATTATATTTTTTGGCTTAATTGTTTTTTTTTTTGCCACCATAATTCCCTCGGTATATACCGAGGGAATATTTTCGTGGATAAATTTCACTGTAATTTATCAACAGAAATATTTCGTCAATATTTCCATTTGTATTTATGAATTTTCTAGTAGTGGATCTATTATAGCAAAATGGTGAAAGTAATCCAAGATAATAAACTACTCATCAATTTCTTCCATGAAAGTTTAAGTAGTGCAACACTTTCTTTATATATAAGCCAAGATAAGAGTAAGTTATAAAAAAAATGAAAGGATATGATTGGTGCATTCATATATCAGTACAAGTTCAATATGAAAATGGTCTTTACCAGAACAAACCTGCAAGCAATGGAGAAAAGGGCCAAAGAATTAGTGAAAGAAAATACTTAATATTGGTAAAAAATTGTAATTCGGATCCAACCTCCTCTCCTAGAAAAAGAGTTGGTCACTCTCATTATCAACACTTTTAAAAGCTCATTATATGAGTAACTATTGGGAGATAGGTTTGCAAGTTTTATAGAAATTGTGATTGTGGCTGAACGAGTATAATAGGCCATCCATAATGAAACAGTACATGAAGCAACTAAATCTAAAAAGAGATAGATCTTTGCCAAGAAAAAGGATGCAAAGGTGCATTAGGTGGATTATTACACTTATTATCCAAATAATTATAAAAATAATCAAAATAGGCCTTTTCACCCCTAGTTTGCCTAAAATGTAACAAACAATCATGTCTAGCCATTGTATCTACCATCATATCCCATATATTATTTAATCACCATAAAAAAAAAACCAATTGCAACTATGTCTAACACATTCTCTTAAACCTTACAATTCCTATAATACCAAAACACCCAACCTTTTGATCATTACCAATAACGACCCTACCACCAAAATTCACAATCTTACTATAATAACCAGCCATGTAATCAATACATAACCAGAGACCAAGAGCAGTTATCACCCCTTTTTCATACCCTAAAACAACTATACTGACTCGTAATCAATCTAAGGTAAATTTTTCCTATGCCTTATAGTTCGGTACAATCACATTATCCACACTAGTACAAGTTAGAGAATAAATATAATTATCATTCGGGGGCGATGAAACATAGCATTAAGATGTAATGCATTCATGAAACAGATTGGTTTACCTATCAAACATAGGTGGATAGCTTTTAAAAAGAACTTAAATTCACCTAATATAAACACCAACCCTCTTCAAAATCATATAGGCCAAAATAATGAGTGTGTGAATATGTTAGTATTAAAATATGCAGTGATTAATCAAGACACAACAGTTATGAAAATGTTGGTGGAAACTTTGTTTGATATGTTGAAAGTCACCAACTATATGAATAGCCTAAAAGCAATATAATATGCATTGTATATAGGATATTTATACAAGTTTCACCAAAGTTGGGGCACGATATTAATGATTGCGAAGAGTTCCACTAAGATGTTGAGACCTTAATAATTCCTAGCATCTTCAAAGTTTTAAAATTATAAAGAAGCACGAGAGATCAATATGTAGCTGCTGAAAAGGTTGAGTTTGTTTTTTATTAATACCAATTTTTGTGAAAATAGGTCACCCAAGTTGATTTTAAAGAAGTAAATATCTCATAATTTTGACATCTATCAAGCACTCATTCATGATTATGGATCATTTTCACACAAGATAGTCCCCTATGATCATGTAAACTTACATGGTCAAAATAAAGGATGTCGTAATCCAATTTTTTACCCCTATTTTTATATTTTTTAAAAAAAGAACAAAAATTTTCATTTCAATAAATTTAGTTAATTTTAGTCATTTCATTATTTTTCATTATTTAATTTATTTAGTTTTATGTTTCAAATTAAATTAGAAATAATCATAAAAAAGCATAATATATATATATCAATAAATAAATAAATAAAATAAAAATTTAAAAAAGAGAAGAAAAACATATAGTTGGGGATTTGATCAGACAAATAAATGAATTTGACTACCCCAAGACTAAGTGCAAGAAAGAAAAAAAAATTAGGAATAATTTTGGGTGTGATTGGGGACTCAATTGAAAAGTAATTAAGAAAAAGGTTAATTTGGATTTAATTATAAGAATTAAAGGACCTAGGACTTAACTGGAGAAGAAAGCCAAATTAAGGGTTAAATTAATTCAATCAAGGGTAAAATTTAAGAGAAAACGTGAGAATTGGGTCAAAATTGCATAATTTTAGAAACTAAGAACTAAATTGAAAAAAATAGTCAAATTAAAGAATTCTATTAATTCAATCAGTGATGAAATTGAGAAAGAAACCAATAATGAAAAAATTGACCAACAATGTATAATTTTGGAAACCAATGATTAAATTGAAAAAAAAAGACAAAATTAAAAGGTTCAATTAATTCATTTAATGGTGAAATTGAAAAGAAAATCCAAGATTAAAACCCTAATCAAATAAAAATTGAAATATCAAAAAGAGAAGTACTACAATAAAAAAAAAAAAAGAGAGAAACACAAGGATCAATTTGGATTCTCAACCTTTTCCCCAAAACAATGTTTTTTTATAAAGTAAAAATAATAATAAAACAAGAAGTAAAATGTTGTTGTTTTTGTTTTTTTTTTTCCAATTGAGGTCCTAGAATTTCAACCCGAATAATTCATTCAACTTTGATTATTTCTCATAATTAAATTGAAGAATTACTTTCTATAATTCTAGTCCAAAAAATACAACAATCTTTTATTGATTCTTAGAATTAAATCCAAGAATTTAGAAAATTCAGCAATTTGTTATTGCTTCTCATAATTAAATCCTAAAAATTAATCCCATGATTCCAATCATTCATACACCTATAAATAATAGAGATTACGAGACAAAAGAAAAAAAAAAGAGAAAGGAAAGAGCATCAAACACAAAAAAAAAAAACTTTAATTTTTTCATATTGTATGATAAAAAATAAACACATCAGTAACAACCTAGAATTTTTTATTATGTTTTTGTTAATTTTGGTTTTTTACATTCTACAATATCAATTTGCTAAAGTTATACGAGTATGCGAACCTTGTGGATATAAAAATTCAAAAATCTATAATCAAATTTACTCTTTTTAGAAAAGCTAAATTCAATCTTATAATTAAGTTTGACACAATTATGATCTATACCGAGACACCAAGATTATAGAAATTGAACACCCACCCAACATCTATGAAGAGACGCAAACAACAAGTATGAAAGACACCATGAAACTTGATTAAATTTTTGATAAGTTAAAGCATTTCAATGAAGAACCGAATTAAGAGAATTTTTTCTCTCACATAATAGATTGTGACAATAATGTATTCAACTTCATAAAAAAATATTGTCTTACAAAATAATATTTATATTTGAAAGAAAATAAACTTTAGTTAACCTAAAGAGCTAACATTAATCCAAATTAAAATAAGGCGCAAAACATAAAAAAATAATAAAATAATAATTCTAAAAAATTATGCTAAGTTGCCGCACTCGATAGATTAAAAAGAAAAAATTATTGAATAAAATTATTGCTTAACAAGACCTTTTAGCCGAAAATATGTTATTGTTGCCCCTTGAAATCCAAATCAAACAAGGAAATAAGTTTTTTCATTAGCCTTCTATGTTCTCACATATAATAAGGAATCCTCTCATTGTTTGGAATCTATAAAATACATGGAAATAAATAAACCTTTAGCTGCCAAAATTAATTAGTCCATAAAGTAGATGGATCAATCATCAAACCCCTTTTATACATAGATTAAGATTTGATCATCACTTGTTGAAGATGTAGCCTCTTTGAAACTCACTTTGGCCCAAATACTCTAAATAAGTCAATTAAATACATCATTGTTCTTGATCATTTTGGGTAGTTTGGATTGAATTATTCTCTCTCTCCTTAAAAGGATTTGACCTTAAATCATCACCTACATCAAATAAAAAGAGATCAAATACATTAAAAGTAGCACTAACATCATACTCATATGATAGATCCACTTTAAAGGCATTATCATTAATTCTTTCTAGGATTTTGAGTGGATCATCTCCTCTTGACATCAACTTAGATCTTCCTATATGCACTCAAACCCAATCAACGGTTCAAAGATAATCCACTTGCATCTCTTATTAGCTTTAAATGTATATTGCTCATTCTTTTTGTGTATTTGTCTTCGTACACTCTTATAAAGAGTCTTTACTACCTATGATTTTCTATTGTCATCAAGACCAACCCTTTTTATAAACAGATAAATGAATCAAATCTAAAGAAGTTAAAGGATTAAAGTCATAAACAATTTCAAAAAATGAATAATCAATATTAAAATGCACACTCCTATTATAAGCAAAATCAACAAATAACACGCAATCTTCCCAATTCTTCAATTTTTTTCAATTATAGTTCTTAACAATGTAATCAAAGTTTTATTAATTATTTTAGTTTGACTATCTTACCCCACAAAACCCTTCAAAAATATTAAATAAATTTAATATCATGATAAAAAAAGAAAATGCTTCTAAGAACCCTACGAAGCTAAGCTATCTACCTAAAGAATAGGTCCACTATGTTAGTTGCATTATCAATTTTATGACAAAATATAAAATGTGTCATCTTAGAAAACCTATTTGCAACCATAAAATTAGAATCTCTACCCTTTTTTCAACTAGGCAAACATATAATAAAATCCATAGATATATATCAGCCCAAGGTTCTTTAGGTACTTTTAAAGAAGTATAGAAACCATGAGGTAAAACATTAGACTTAATGTGTCTACAAGTTATGCACTTATCATAAATTATTTGCACATCTTAGGCCAGTAAAAGTTCTAATGCCACACTTCTAAAGTATTAGCAAACCAAAAGTTTTCTATTAAACCGTCCTTATGAGCTCCACGAATAAGCAATTCATGTATAGAACAATTAGGTACACATAGTTTTTTTCTTTAAACAAATAACCATTAAACCTATAAAATTTATTGAATATTGAATTCTCCCATGCTTTATAAACTTGGTTGAAATCAATATTTTTATCATATAAATCGTTTACATATTCAAATCCTAATAATTTAGTATTTAAAATTAAAAGAAGTACATACCTTCATGATAGCGCATCAACCACTATATTTTCCTTACCTTACATGTATTTTATTATACATGGGAACATTTCTATGAACTTGACCCACTTGACATGCCTATAATCCAACTTTCTTTGGCCTTTTAAATGTTTCAATGATTCATGATATGAATGGATTATGAATTATTTCGACCACAAGTAATGTTGTCAAGTCTCAACTTCCCTCACCAAAGCATAAAAATTCTTGTCATAAGTAGGATAATTCAATGATGCACCATTGAGTTTTTATTTTTTTGCTAAAATAAGTTATAATCCATTTTTTCTATATTAAAACAACTCCAATACCATAACAATTAAATGAATGCTCTTAGTCTTTACCTTATTTAAATCCTATTGACTTTCTAACTATTTTAATCAAATGAAGGGCTAGAATGTTGGAAATTTTTAACAAATCTTTTATTAAAGCTAGTCAAACCATAAAAACTTCTTACCTTTATGATCAAAATAGGTGTAAGCCATTATTAGATATTCCTTATCTTTTTTCTCACAAGTCATTATTGGATAGTCCTTATCTTTTTCTCACCCATCTTAATATCTTTTACATTAACAAAATAACCAATAAAAATAATTTTATTAATGCAACACATTGCTTTTTTAAAAATTAATTTTTTTTTAGTTTCAACCGTTGTTTATTGAGTTCATTTGGTTTATTCAACTTGCTTTTAATATTGGGATTACCCCGATATCACAAATACAAATTTAGCATACTAACCTAGTGGGCCAGGTTGTTTTTTTACCCCTTTTTTTTCAATTTCTTTATTCTCGTTATATTTTTTATTCATATTATTGAAATTACATGAATTTATTAAACATAATCAAGTCAATGACTCAAATCCTTTTTTTTTGGAACACTTACGTAACCTTAACATCATTTTTTCACAATGTAAAAAATTTGGGTTGGCTCACGGTGTAGTACGATTAACCTATTTAATTGATACTACAAAGTGTGTGTTTAATATTATGGTATAAGATATTTTTTTTAGTACTTTTCTCTTGGAAAAATATAATTTTTTTTTTATTTTTAACATCAACATAGTAAAATCATAAAAAAAAAACACTGAAAACACATCAATTTAAGTAGTGCAAGATGTTTTTTTTTAAATATTTTTCTCTTGAAAAAATATTAATATATATATTTTTATTTTTAACATCAACACAATAAAATAATAAAAAAAACACTGAAAATACATCCATTTAAGGGGTATAGGATGTTTTTCTAAGTATTTTCTCTTGAAAAAATATTATTTTTTTTATTTTTAATATCAATACAATAAA
The DNA here is from genome assembly GCA_007827005.2 of Populus simonii. Taxonomy (NCBI): domain Eukaryota; kingdom Viridiplantae; phylum Streptophyta; class Magnoliopsida; order Malpighiales; family Salicaceae; genus Populus; species Populus simonii. Next base: position 7,223,707 of record CM017478.2, read on the forward strand.
ATCATAAAACAACATTGAAAATACATCCATTCAAGTGGAATATTATTTTAAAATATATATTTTTAACACCAATACATTAAAATCATAAAATAAAAAACACAGCAAATACATCCATCCAAGTTCCAAACGAAGCGATTCCAGTATCTCCTTAGTTCACTGTTCCTTATTTCATAGTAGAGTCATGTAATTGAACATGTTTACGCCCGAGATATTGACATGATTGTTGATTTTTGCAGGCATCAATTCTTCTTCGCTGGAGTGGAATACAGCTCATTTCAGCTGTCCATAATTTTGTAAGAAAACCTGGCATAAGCGAGTGAAGGTCACTACAATACGTTTAATTAAGAAAATTATTGTCGGCACAGATTTATTTCATCACATTGTTCATTAAGAAAATTCATTATTGTTAAATAGCAATTAAAAGGATGCACGAAGTAGACCAATTAATTAATTAATTAATTAAGGCTAAAAATAAAATAATACGGTGGTTAGAGAAAAGATGGAGACAATCAACGAAGACACACAAACTTCGTTTTCCCAGCTCAACAAGCCATCGATCTCTCTGTCCACCGACAGAGAGGGAGTAGGAGAGTATGCGCGCACACATGGGCCACACCCGTTGCTGTCGGTGACTAATATTCTCAGTCTTTTTTATGGCTTCATATTTAAACTTTTGTTTGTTTTTATTACCTCTTGATTTACATGAGAGGACAGAGATCTACGTCTCCTGCCGAGGTTTTTTCTTAATGTAAGAATTTATTTTCAAATTAGGTGGTATTTTTTATATAGTTTATGTGTTAATTAAAATTAATTTCTTAAATAATCTTCTTTATAATATGAAATGGGTATACCAAACTTGAAAAACAAGCAATGCGGATCAATCTTGCTTTCTTGGCTAACCTTTATTTTTACCCAAATTAAGAACGTGACTTTCTTTTTTAATAGCTCGGAGAAAGGGAAAAATGCTTGTTAATTAAGTGCTTTGAGGATCGTATAATTAGTCCATTAATTGAACTTATCTTTCTTTAATATGGTAATTTTCGTTAATGGTAATTCAAGCTTGGAATTCTTTAACGAACTACAGTTAGTCCCCTTCCCTTCCCTTCCCTTCCCTTCCCTTGACAGCCAATAATTAATAAGTATTTAACCTCTCTCGGATTTTTTATACTCCTACTTGTCTTCCACAGTTGTCTCCTTCTCTCTCCCTCTCTCTGCTTTCATGCAGATCTTGAGCTGAACCAGAGGCATAAGCATCCTATTTTCAACACATCAAGAAATGGAGCCTTCTTCCTCATTAGTCACTGTATCCGTTACCAAGATTTCCACTCTTACCATTTTGCTTCTTTTCTTGATTTCGTGCTCAACTCTCACTTCTACAGGTCAATTTTCTTCTTTTGCTTCACTTTCTTGTTTCTTGAATTGGAAATGCTCGCTTTTCGTTCTTTTTTACTTAATTATTTGTGTTTTGCTTATCTTGCTAGGAATTATTGGTAAAATTTGAAAGACTGCAATCTTATGTCTAAGAAGCACAAATCTGTGGTTCTATTCATACATTCAACTTAAAGATCTTGGAGTTTCCTTATGTATACCGTCTTTAACACATAAGATATGGTTGCTGGTGACGTAGTTCATTAAATATTAGTCTTTTGTAATTCTAATTTCTAAAAGATGCACAAGAAACTAAAAATAATCTCTGTCTTGGACCTGGATGTCTTTTAGATTGCTCCCTTGCCATCATTTTTCTCTCTTCCACTGCAATTCAGACTTTGATCTACTTTTTATACAGTATCTGTCTGAGTTAATGAGAATCTTAAGGGCTAAAGTTTTCATCTTTGCTTGATGTACTTGCAGAAGCTTATGACGCTCTTGATCCAAATGGGAATATCACTATCAAATGGGACGTAATACAGTGGACTCCAGATGGCTATGTTGTAAGTGCTAGCTGGTACATGATGCAATATCACATTTAGTGGATTTTTGGGTCACAGAATCAAGCACTCCAATGATTTACCCTTTCCAGTTTCTTGAAGTTCCTCCCCGGAATCTTTTCCCTGGAATTTCTCATGTCTGTTCTTCTCATTTGCAGGCAGTTGTTACAATGTATAACTTCCAGCAATATCGCCACATTCAGGCGCCGGGTTGGACTTTGGGGTGGACATGGGCAAAGAAGGAAGTGATCTGGAACATGATGGGAGCCCAAACCACCGAACAAGGCGACTGTTCAAAATTCAAGGGAAACATACCGCATTGCTGTAAGAAGGATCCAACTGTTGTGGATTTGTTGCCAGGAACCCCTTACAACCAGCAGATTGCCAATTGCTGTAAAGGGGGAGTGATAAATTCGTGGGCACAGGACCCAGCCAATGCGGTGAGTTCCTTTCAAATTAGTGTTGGTGCAGCTGGAACCACTAACAAAACTGTTAGGGTGCCAAAGAACATCACCTTGAAAGCACCAGGGCCTGGATATACTTGTGGGCCGGCAAAGATTGTGAGACCAACTAAATTTATATCGGCTGACAAAAGGAGAATCACTCAAGCTTTAAGTAAGTTATTGTCTCAATTCTTCTAGAGTGATTTAGGGATTCATTACTTTGAATGTATTTTCTGGTGTGGACAACTGATCTAGTACCAAGATAATGCCTTGTTTTAGCGTGTGATGTTAATATGGTGACCCGTGATTATCAGAAACGTTCCCACAAATCTCTGGTTTTGGATTTTCTTAGCTTCAAAACATCATGTGATACTAGTAGCATAGTATCTGTTTGCCAAAACTTTTCTTGATTGTAGTTGGTCCCCAGAAATAAGCCTGCGTTGTTATAGTGATAATTAAGCTTGACATGGACTAGAAGTTGAAGTATGGTGTCACTACTATGAACCATCACACTCATGTAATTAATATAATTCTCAGGGTGGAAGAATAACAACCTAAGTTTATCTAACATTGTATGTTATTGCAGTGACCTGGAACATTACTTGCACTTATTCACAATTCCTTGCTCAAAAGACACCTACCTGTTGTGTTTCTCTCTCCTCCTTTTATAATGACACAATAGTAAGCTGCCCAACTTGTGCTTGTGGCTGTCAAAATAGTACTACTGGAGCTGGGAGTGGAACCTGTGTGCAGTAAGTTTCCTCATTTGTCAGTTTATTGAAAACTTGAATTCCTGTTTTCTCTGTCGAATTTTTCAACTTAGTCCTGCTCTGCACATTCTTTTTCCCCTGAAATTTTTCTCTTCATGTGTTTTTTCAGCCCGGACACTCCACACTTAGCCTCAGTTATTTCACCTCCTGGAAAATCTGACAATACACCTTTGGTCCAGTGTACCAGCCATATGTGTCCAATCCGAGTCCACTGGCATGTTAAACTCAATTACAAGGAGTATTGGCGGGTGAAGGTTACAATCACCAATTTCAATTACCGAATGAACTACTCACTGTGGAATATGGTTGTGCAACACCCCAACTTTGATAACCTCACCAAGATTTTTAGCTTTCAGTACAAGTCACTAACTCCTTACGAAGGGCTAAGTAAGTCACCAAACTTCCTCTGCCTTTGTGTAAACTTGTATGGTTCTCTTTTTTCTTGTGTCTGAGATGTATCTATATGATTTTATTTTGCAGATGATACAGCCATGTTATGGGGTGTCAAGTTCTACAATGATTTTCTCTCACAAGCTGGTCCTCTCGGGAATGTTCAGTCAGAGCTACTGTTCCGAAAGGACAAATCAACTTTCACTTTTGAAAAGGGATGGGCTTTCCCTAGGAGGATTTACTTCAATGGTGATAATTGTGTCATGCCACCCCCAGATGCCTACCCATGGTTACCAAATGATAGTTCTCGCCCAGTTATCTCTCTACTTCTTCCAGTCATGACATTGTTTTTGTCTATGGCATTCCTATTTGCTCATGTGTGATGAATCATGTCTATGCCAGTCTTTAAACTATCTGTTGTTCTAGCAATCAAGAAATCCCATCTTGTTTGAGTTACAGTGCTGGGATTTAAGGGAATCCAGTCAAAGGCTTGAATGTGTAAGATCAGCAAGTTATGGCAATGCAAGTGGATTTGGAGCACCATAACCACGTTACCACCAATATGTTAATTGGAAATTAGAAATCTTTTGTAACGTTCTCTTTTTTATATTGGGAATTAGTGGTTCTTCTACATGTTTATTTATGTTGTACACTCGATCATTTTGTTTGTGGAATATCAACATATTATTTGTTCGTATCCTTGTAATAAGGAACTCCACGAAGAATTTACAGCTGATAAATGGATTTTTATTCGTAGTTTTTTTTGGAAGTCCTTGTGCATATTTATTGTCATTGCTGTATGCCAAACACGAATGATATGCTAAAAGTTTGAGTGGTAATAAACATGGTCAGACAGAAAAGTAAGAAAGGATACGATTTGGTTTGAACACACCAAAAATCTTTATGTTTTGAGTGAAATATAGCTCTAGTTTGTTCTTCACAAGTTCAATCACTCGTACAAAAGAATAGTACAGCTGAATGTTCCCACACCTGATTATAACTTCTAGTTCACGGGTGAGGGTTAATGATGATAAAAGTACCTGTTACAAAAAAGTTGTCTGGCTTTCAAAACCACCATGTATATGATCTGCTGCAAGAACATCTGAAAGTTATAATTTTCCACTGCTGGTCACCCCATTGACAGCAATATCAGGAGCAATGAAGCTGCCATTGACAGAATTGAAGTTGGATTTGCATATGCGGAATTAGGCAGATATGGATATGTGTCAGGTGGGGGAAGCATGCATTCATCACCGTTGAAGTAGACCTTCCTTGGAAATGCCCATCCCTGCTTCAGGCTAAAAGTGTTCTTGTCCTTCTGAAGAAGCACCTCAGATTGGACATTTCCAAAAGGGCCAGCTTCCATTAGAAGGTCATTGTAGAACTTCATGCCATAGAACATACCAGTATCATCTGCACAAAATCAGTTCCATGTGAATATCAACTTCATTCTGGAGTTTCAAAATCAGAAGAACTTCATAATCTTTTTATCTGAACTTTAATTTTATGCACCTACTTATGGATTCATAAGGTACGAGAGGCTTGTAATCAAAGCTGAAGACTTGAGTGACATTGTTGAGATTTGGATGCTGAACAACAAGAGTCCACTCTGTGTAGTTCATCCGGTAGTTGAAATTAGTTACCGCAACCTTTGCGCGCCAATAGTCTCTGTAATTGACCTTCACATGCCAGTGCACTCGAATAGGGCACATATGATGTGTGCATTGTAGCAATGGTGTGTTGTCCTTCTTTGGCGTGTTTATCCCCTTTTTGTGGGATTCCTTCGAGTTACTCCTGCATTTTTTATATCCAGCAGCAAATTTACATTTCAAATAATGAACACACACCAGCCTTCATAATTAGCTCTATTATCATGCAGCTATACATGTATTTACACACAACTATATCAGTTAATGTCATTGTGCAACTAGAGACGAGAGTGACGGGGAGAAACAAAATCTGTAAGCCTTACTTGACACAGCTTTTCTTGTTCTGGCAACCGCAAGCACAGGTTGGGCAAGGAGTGATTGTTTCATTGTAGAAAGATGAGAATGAAACGCAGCAGGTTGGATTTTTGGAGGCTAGAAACTGTGAGTAGGTGCAGGTGACATTCCATGTCACTGCATAAAGAAAAATTACACTTGTAATGCGGAAATTGCAACGAACTAAAACATAAGATGTTCAGAACAAGCTTGGAGGAAATAAACTTACTGAGGGCCTGGGTTTTTCGTCTACGGTCAGGTGTTAGGAAGACCGTAGATGGCACTACCTTTGCAGGTCCACAAGTATACCCTGGTCCTGGACCAAGCAAAGTGAAGTTCTTGGGCAGTTTCACTGTTTTATTTGATGTTCCGGCAAGTCCAACGCTCACCTGAAAGGCTGAGACTGAAGCTGTAGGATCCTGGCCCCATGCCGCCATCACACCGCCCTTACAACAATTGGAGAATTGCTGGTTGTAAGGGACTCCAGGTAGCAGGTCGACAACCGTGGGGGTCTTTTTACAGCAATGCGGTATGTTTCCCTTGAACTTAGAACAGTCTCCTTGCTCTGTAGTTTGAGCACCCACCATTGACCATAGCACTTCTTTCTTAGCCCATGACCATGATAGAGTCCAGCCAGGGCTTATAATGTGCCGGTACATTTGGAAGTTGCTCATGGTTACTGTAGCCTGTGAAAGAAAACATGATTGTGAGTTATTTTCATTCCGTTTTTGTGACACCCATGAAATATCTTAATGGTTACTTGAAGTCACATCTTTATGTAAGAAAGAGTGAGCTTCCATCTGGATCTCCGAAAGAGTGAGGAAAATAAATGTCGACAAATACTCAAGCAACGTCCTTTCATTTTTTATGTGATCAACGAAAGCATGGTAATAGGGAAAGGGAATGAGATCCTGAAGGTGGTGCATGCTCTTGTTTGATTTCTATTGTTGATGGCTGGAGAGCATAGGAGACAAAATCAAAACTTGAAACCTAATTCAGGCCAGGTTTCAAAACTTAAGCAAGGCTGGCTTATTATTGTTCTGGATTTGTTCTGTTTCCTTGATCAAGTCTCTTTGAGATATTTGGGTAAATATGGTTTGTGAGATATGAGAAATTAATGAAATTGAAGCAGAGGAGAAATTAGTGCTACTGCCACTTGTTCAGTCAAATATATACATATGCAGAGTGTTCTTATAAGGAAAAAAAAAACACACACAGAGAAAGAGATGATACTCACCACATAACCGTCTGGTGTCCAGGACATTACATCCCATTTGATTGTTATGTTTCCATTTGGATCCAATGGGTCGTATGCAGCTGCAATCATGACAACAAAGCGAGACAGAAAATGAATATAGATCAGGACTTGATGTCATGAAAAACAGTGAAGAAAATCCATTTTTCGAGTTTATTATCCCGAGAAAGAAGCCTGGAGTCCATACCTGCATGAGGAACTATCATGAAAACTAGAGCAATCAAGAATATGAACTTCATTTCAGCCAACAAGGAGCGTTGCAGGGATTGATAACAATCTTTGGCAGGCTTATCGAATTCCATGGTGTCAAGGTCACCTGACCAGGCGTAGCTCTTGACCAATGATTTAAAAGGCACGAGAATAAGATGAACTTCATAACAGCATTATGTTTAAAAGGAAAATTGTAGGCTTTCAAAAATGAAAATGAATGCTTTGCTTCTTGATGTCTCACCTACTGGTTGTTAGGCCATTCAGCAGATACATACATAACACCTTTTCTACACTAGGTTTCCTGAATCTTGAAGCAAAGCTTTGGTGAGAAAATGATGGAAGAGCTGGCGCGAGAGATTTTAAGAGGTTTGAACACAACAGCTCAACGGTTCTTCCCTTTCAAAGTACTACTGTTCACATACTTGCATGTTTGGGCTGCTTTGAAAACAAGTCTTCCCTTCCAGTGACTTTTTACCATTTCTCTCCTGGGTCTTCTTCACATGGTGACTTTCTTACCGCCTTCACCACTCTGGATCTTTTGGGTCTCCAATTTTGTTGTTTGAGTAACCTCTACTACACGCAGGCAAGGTTTACCCATCCATGCCAATGAAATTAATAGGACCAAGCTGGTTGCTTGTTTCCAACGAATACCAAGGAGTCATACATATATATATATTGCCACCGCATTAAGATTTTTGTGGAAACAAGATGCACCAGAACTTGTAATCAGATCTATCATACATACGTATATCTGCTAGGGTTCATCACGCATGGTATCAGGTTGGCCTAGTAGCATTAGCTTCTTTATTATTATTGAAATGTGCCTTGCTCTCTATTGAGTTCTTCTTCTCTTCATCATATTTCACAACTGTTTCTCCGTTGTAACACGCTGTAGTTTATATGTCTGTCTGTCAAAACCTCATCCTAAATGCACAGCACTCGCTATATATAGAGAGACTTAACCAATACAAAAGGAATATGAGGGTCCAATCAAAATGATTCAAGGAGTACAAGGACCATATAAATGGGCAAAACCCCTCTTGAAATGCATGCAATAACACCAAACTGCAATATGGGATCAATTTAGGCCATCTAATCAAATACCAGAGGGGAAAACTGCAAGAAATTAACTTCTAAGCAGCCTAAATTATGATTGTATATGCAAGGGATTTTCCATTCCATGAATTTGAATCTTTCAGCTGCCAATCACGAAATCTCAACTTTGCAGAGGAATTTGGAATGCAGAACATCTTTTTCAAGAGAATTGGATTTCTGAATATTGATGTGTACTTGTACGTTCCCATTTTGGATGGTAGAAAGATTGTTTCCAGAGAACAGTGGATTCCATTGTAGAAAAGGAAAAACGAGTCTTAAATTCTCTATACAAGGTGCATTTTACAAACTTGATAACAACTAGTTGCATCCTCTAGTTCCCACCTCCCAGAAGAGCACAGCACGGCACGGGCACATATCTGTTGGTGAAATAGCCTCGAACATTCAACCTGTTTACTCGAATTAATTGTTACGGTTCAATGATCACCAAAAGGCTAGCAAATCTAGAAGGAAAAATGCAGAAATAACAAATGATAACCCAATCACATTTTTTGGGGCAGAATTAGGTAAGTATGGGTAATCGTCAGGAAGGGGCATCATGCATTCATCCCCATTGAAGTAGACTTTTCTCGGGAAAGCCCATCCCTTGTTCAGTGTAAATGTGTTCTTATGCTTCTGCAGAATCAACTCTGTCTGGATATTTCCATCCGGGCCGGCTTCCATTAGGATATCATTGAAAAACTTTACACCATAAAACATTCCAGAGTCATCTGCATAAATATCATCATATAGCAACACTCAGCCTAACTTCAACAAATACCAAGTAAATAAAGAAGGAAAATTACAAGTCAGAAGAAGCACTACAAGTAAGATGGTTAGATTGCTGCTAACTTTTTCACTAAAATTTCGCTTACTCGCTGCAGGTACCATGCTAGTTTTCACTGAAATGTTTTGCATTTCCTAGCTTATGCATGGTGTCATAAGCATAATAATTCTAGTAGTGAAAAAGCTTTTCAAAGCCTTGTTCAAGTGTTATTATATATGGACTTACTTGCTGATTTATATGGCAAGAGTGGCTTGTAGGCAAAGCTAAAAACTTGAGTGATATTGTTAAGATTTGGATGCTGAGCGACAAGTGTCCACTGTGTGTAGTTCAGGCGGTAGTTGAAATTGGTGATGGAAATTTTCACTCGCCAATACTCCTTGTAGTTCAACTTCACATGCCAATGCACACGGATAGGGCAATTGTGTTTCGTGCATTGCACTAATGGGGTATTATCTTTCGTTGGTGTGTTTAGTCCTACAACGCTTTGAATCATCGAATCACTCCTGCATTATGTGAGAGTTCTTTATTATGAAGATATCCTAAAACATCAATGCAAATGTTCATGAGTCTTCAGGAAATTGATAACATCGAATTGACAATATCTTCTTCACATTAACTAGTGGTTGCAGAAATGCGATTTGGTGTGTAGAGTCAGAACACTGCAAAACCATGTAGCAGATTCCGAGGAACGCACATAAATATGGACAAAGATACAGTATACACATGCAAAAATATAGTATTTAGTAGATGGAATGTAAATGAGACTCAGTAATGCAGCTTGCTGTGTATTGGTGGTTTGAAAGAGTCTTACGGAACACAAGTGCTGTTGTTCTGGCAGCCACAAGCACAAGTTCGACAAGGAGTGATGGTAGAGTTGTAAAAAGATGACATCGATACGCAACAGGTTGGATTCTTAGACGCCAACATTTGCGAGTATGTGCATGTCACATTCCATGTCACTGCAAATAACAAACAAAGGATTAAAATGATGGTAATTGTGAAAGCTACTGTAACTGCTTTGGCGTTTAGGCAATTGAAATGTTTTGATTTCAAGGTTTTTCATGAAGAAAGTGTAACACAACAGTAGCCGATTGAGTTTCCCAACTTGAATTGATCATCAACCAACACTTTCATCATTAACAACAACGAATCTTCTTGTTTGTAATGAAAATAGATTAGTGTTTTTGGTTGTCAATAAAACTTCTTTTCCCGAGAAGCAGACTTACTCATTGCTTGAGTTTTTCGACGGCCATCGGAAGTTAGAAAGACAGTGGGTGGAACAATTTTTGCTTGGCTGCAAGAGTAGCCTAGTCCAGGACCGAGCAAAGTGAAGTTCTTCGGCAATCTTACTGTTTTATTAGTAGTACCAGAACGTCCAACACTCAACTGAAAAGAAGAAACTGCTGCTGAAGGGTCCTGTCCCCATGACGATACCACACCACCTTTGCAGCAATTGGCAATTTGTTGGTTGTAAGGCACCCCTGGAAGCATGTCAACGACAGTAGGATTCTTCATACAACAGTGCGGGATGTTCATTCTGAACTTGGAACAGTCTCCTTGCTCAGTGGCTTGAGCTCCCACCATTGACCAGATAACTTCTTTCTTAGCCCATGTCCATCCTACGGTCCAGCCAGGACTCATGATGTGACGATACATTTGGAAGTTGGTCATTGTCACCACTGCCTGAAAAGTCACACAAGTAACTTTAAATCTTCTCAAGCATTTATATCAGTGCAATCTGTCGAGCAATTCTGTTCATTAATTTCCTAATCTGCAGCTATTTTAATAAGCATTAAGAAATGTTAATGAAAGATGGTTACTTACCACATAACCATCTGGAGTCCATGAGATAACGTCCCATTTGAACGTTATGTTCCCAGTTGGGTCCAGATAGTCATATGCCTCTGAAATTGAAAATAAATTACAGTTCAAAAGATACAAAAATTAGTAGTACATCAGAACATGAATAGAGCTGAAAATCCTGAGCAGAGGCTATAGTACCTGCACGAGAGAATACCAGAATAAAGAAAACAGCAGAGAAAAATGGGGATGAAAATCTATCAAAATCCATGTCGCAAGTTCTCCAGTATCAGACACCTTTACGCCGAAGATACAAGGGAAGGGGAATTAGCATCAAGCTGATGAAGGCTTGAACCAGTTCATTCTCATGAACTCCTTATATCAAACTCTCACCAACCAGCCTTGTTGCAAGTTCATGTCATTATCTTGACAAGTTTACTTTTGTACATTATGCGCGTGTCCATCCAGGTCTGTTACAGAAAATCTTTGTTTAGGATTGACCAAACCTCATCTGATGTAACCCTCCAATGGCCATTGCATAGCTGAAATTACTTGGATACCAGTTCATAGCTCAGACGGCAGGCAAGGATGGATGTAGGGGAAGGACATTGTTGTCAATGAATGATCAGGAGAAGCATTCAAAACTACAAGATTAATTTTAAAAATGATTTCCGCCATTTATTTATTTAAACTCCTGTTTCTTTTTTTTGATTTACGTGGGGTGTCCGGGCCAGCTTACGTGCACCACGACTATTCCCCACGGCCCGCTGGACATCCTGCAAGCCCAGGAGCATGTAAGGCACCGCGGGGGTGACAAGCGTACACATAGAGGGTCGAACCCGGGACGGGGGCGGAACAAGTCACATGAATTGACCACAGCAGCTAAACCCTCAAATACGGGTACACGCGAGGACTCGAACTCAGGACACACAGGCAGGGCAAAGCCTGCCAAGGCCACTGAGCTGCAAGCCTCGTGTGTCTCCTGTTTCTTTAGTTTTGTCTGTAAGAGGGGGCTAAAGATCTTGGTAGGAGCTGGAACAAGCAGTCAACTCCCCTCATGAGAATGACTTGTCAACAGTTCTCTCAGGCCACATTATTTCAACAGAGATATAGTATGTTTATTTAGGCGCCTCTTTAGAGGTTGGTCTCTCTATATCACCACACCGCAGTCAGGCCTCTGTATCACTTTCCAATTTCAACCAGTCAACGGAGCACACAGTGGTTAAACTCTTTGCAAATTCATGCTCAATCGGATGAGATTATCAAGTTATGTAAAACATACTGTTGTTTTTAAATTGATTTTAATTCAAAATTATTTATGGTAAATAACTTCTTGTAAGAATAATTATGTTAAACTAAAAAGATGACTCAAAGTAGCTACTTTTAAGAGAATGGGAGGTCATATAAGTTAAGTAAGAAATATGCATGTGATGTGTTTAACAATAATAATAATAAATAAATAAAAACGAATATATGTACAGGGAGAAGTAACTATCTAGCCTCATATAAAATTTATATATTTGTGAATGAATTTATTGATATTGTTGTTAAGAATAGAATAACGTTCTCAAAGAAAAAAACTTCTAATTAAATATATATATATATATATATATATATATAAATGTTCGGTAGTTGATCAATTAAGGAACATTGAATGATACTTCCTATCTAACTCAGTTGAAAACTAAAAGATTGAGAATGAATAGAATCAATCAATCAATCAATAATGAATGATTCTTGTTCTTCAGGAGCTGGAAAACGTGCCCTTTGATGCTTTTGATTTTGAAGAGGAGTTGTTTCCTAATTGAATGGTGGTAGTTGGAGCCCATGAAATGCTTGAAAATATCATATTCATTCGTCTAAAAATTACATCTCGATCAATCTTTATCTGCTAAAGAAGATGATAGAAAAAAATGAAACGACGTGTCATTCAATATCTTTATTAAAAAAAAACTAATACTTCATCTATTTAAGCCTTTGAAATTATAGTTTTCAATTAGGATTTTGGAAAATTTCAATTTGCTTCTTATCTTTTTAATTTAGGATATGTCTTCAATTGACCCTGAAACTTTTTAATTTTTGAAATTGCACACCTGAAACCTTGATTTAAATTCTTTAATTTGAGCATCTTTTACAAATTAGTCTTTGATTTCTAAATTATGCAATTTGACCCTTATCAACCATCAAACTTTAAATTTCTTTCAAATTGACCCTTGATTTGATTAATTTCAGTCCTCAAACTCATGTACCTTTTACACTTTGTCTTGGTCTTGACAATCTTCAATTTTACTCTCAATCAACCTTCAAATTTCTTTCAATTAAACCCTGGATTGCACCAATTTAGCCTTTGAAAGTTTCAATAATGTCCCTAATCTTTTTATCTTTACGAATTGCTCCAAATTAAGCCTCCAAATTTGATTCTTCTTCATTTGAATACTTGACTAAATCCACAAAACCCATTAGAAGTTTAATTAAATCCTTAAACTTAATTAATTCTTTCTGTTTTTTCCCAATTAACTTTCAAACTTAATTTTCCTTCAATTATATCCTTAAATAATTCAATTAAACCGGTTAGAAGTTTAATACAGAAATTGATCGCTAGAATCAGTCAAATATAACATGGCAAATGATATTATTATCCCAAAAACTATTGATCATAGTTTTAAAAATGTTTAACGTGTTCATCGTTTCAACCAATCAGTTTAATTTTAAAATAGTGTGTGCTATGAATTTTAGATATGATGTTAAGGTTTCTCAAAACACTCCCATTACTTTATCTTCTACATAGAAGTCCTTAATCCCTTTCTTAGAGTCTTAGATATTTCCTTAGAGAGATTCAAACAAGAACCCTAAATACTTTTATTCCATGCTAAGATTAAAATGACAAACTCAAGCTCTATTCCACCTAAACTTATGATCATCTCACGTATCAAAACTTTATTGACTGCATGCCTAATGTGAACTGATCTATAAACAATATTTATAGGAACTTATAGGCGAACTTCTAGAACCATTCTATAAAAAAAATCTAAAGACAAATAAGACTAATATCTTACCATAGACATCAAGAAAGAAAGATTTCCCTTTTAGGGATGATCATGTAAGTCTAAATAACTAGAAAAAAAATCCCCAATGGTCTGGTGGTGCTATAGTTAAGTATCTCAAATGGTTAGATAAAATGTAACACTATTTTAGCAACTAATGGAGGTGTCAAATTTTTTTTGATATAATCTATCTATCTAAACTCTTTTCCAAATCCAATAGAGAAACTCCTAACAACATTCACCCTATTTTGGCTAAAGTTTAACAATGTGTTTATATATTCAAGTATGGAGTTTAAACCATTACTTTATATAATTTAGCCATAATAGATGATCTTTATCTAGTGAAAAGAAACTTTGTACCTTCACATAGATTCATATTAGTTTTTTTTAGGATTCTGTAATACGTGCACTTGGATTTAGTATTGTTAAATAGAGAGAGAAAGAACGTGACTTTGTACCTTCAAATAGCATGTAGGTTTTATACTATATTAAATATGCAAACACCTTATAAGCTCTAAGTCCAAAAGGCCTATCGAATCATACCTCAAAATGGTTGTAACGGGGTAGGTCTATAGTTATTGGCCTCTTTGTACTAAGCTATATTTATAGCATCTTAGGAGAGTGTCATGCTAGATAAAAAAAAAAACACCTTTTATAATGAAATACAATATCTATAGAGCGTTATGGTGTGTCCAAATATGGGTAATTATCTGTTTTTTAAGGTTTAGTAATATAAGAATAAACATTGACCCAAAATCAATCTTTCTAGGGAGTAGCTTGCTATGATCTTCATTCCAAGATTTGTCTTCAAGGAGTGTAAAAAGACTTTACTTAATTTGATATATTTGAGTGATATAGAATTATTGTCTTTATAATCAATGGGTCCAAGACCTCAGTGGATTTCACTTACCCAACATTAAAGAACAAAATTTGAAAGAGAGATATTTTATATCGTAGAGAAGCATCATAACTTATAGAGATCTATAGTCTTATAGAGATCTATAGTGTGGGGTAATGATTAACCCTATTCCAAAGAATAACTATTGTTCTTGTGAACACTACAATCCTTTCTTTGTATTCATATAGTTAAGGTTCCTCCAATGCATAGCTTTTTCCATGCTCTATTGAGAGATTACTCGTATTTACAGAAAAACTCTTATGGTAGTTGTGTAAACGATCTTTAGATTTAATTACCAAGTTATCTTATATAGAGAATGCTATGTTTTGATTCTAACTACACATTGCCTTAATCAAAGGTAATAAATGAGAAGATATTGTGTATAACATAAATTATATAAAGGTATTTAAGTGATTAAAAGATTATTTATCACCCTAAATGAATTAGAAAAAATATTTCATATGTTATCAAATAGTATTTTTTGAGAAATTCATGTATAAGGTAGAATGAGATTTGAAAAAAGGTTTTAAATCTTCTCCAAATGATTAATGACTATGATGTTAAGAACATACATGATTTATTTAAACATAGCATATGACTTTTCTAATATTTGAGAAATCATGACACATTGTTAGACAATACTTTTGATCTTCAAGTATAAATCAATTAATTTATTGAATTAATAATAAGTTAAATTATTTAATTTATTTAATCATGTTTTATTAGGATTCTGATTTATATTTGAGTCAATATATTAAAAAATCAATGAGTCACACATATTAAGAATCATTGACAATAAATTAAACTAGGATAATAAATTAAGTATGAATTAATTATAACTAAGTTTTAGAAAATAAGGACTAAATGTAATTAATATACAAAATTATAATTCTAGATCTATAAAAATCAAGTAGAGAATTAATTGTATTAATTTCTAATAATTATCCTTAATAAAATATGCTATATTTTTCAAAGCACACAAAGTGATATTTCCCTATTTCTTTTCAAAATATTTGTTTAAAAATGAAAAAATAAAAAAACAATTCCAAAAAAAATAAATTTTTGATGTATTCACGTTATTTTTGTCATTTTCAATGTCTTTTTAAAAGAATATGAAATTTAAAAATTTATTTTCAATGTGTTTATTTCAAAATCTTTAATTAATTTTTTTCATTGAGTTTACATTGCCTTTAACAAAAACAAATACTAAAAAAATAAGAAAAATGAAAAAAATATAAAAATAGACAAAGCTAGGACTAAAAACGCAAAGAAAATAAATGAAAAAAACCAAAATAAAATTAAATTACTTGATGACCAAGTAATTAAAAAAAAATTACTTTACCTATATAAAAAAACCCCACAAAGGGGCATTTTTCATTAAAATAAAAGCCACATATGTAGTTACCATACCAAACTCTCTCTAGAAAAATCACTAGAGAGTGTTTAGAAATGCGGTGGCACCAATATTTTTTAAAAAATTATTTTTTTGTTAAAAATTAATTATTTTTTGTATTTTTTATATCGTTTTATTGCGTTAGTTTCAAAAATAATTTTTAAAAAATAAAAAATATATATTATTTTAATATAAAAAACACTTTAAAAAATAACCGAAACACACTTCAAAACAGGTTATAAAACCAAATAGTTGCCTATTCCTAGAAAAGGAGATGAAAAACGTGACCTCACTCTCCCTATCTTCTCAAACAATAACTACACAAAAAAACACCATTACATGCAGCTCTCTTTTCTCGCATTTCACTCACTCTCATCTTCCCCAAAAAAAAACCACGCCAGACGAAGCACTACCCACTACCACTTCTCTTGTCCCTGGTTCCTCCTCCTTCAAACCACTCACAGACCCATCTTCCCTCTAACTATCATCATCGATTGGTTACCATCAATATCGCCATCCAATGACCCATCATCTCCATTGTCAAGTCTTAAAAACAACAGTACACAAAAACCATCAAATTTTCCTGACCTCTAAGAGCCTCCACACCAAGGATAGCTTTCTCCCTCTCTCGATAGTAGTAGCATCAAAAATCCACCTTTGATACCTACCATCGACCATACCTTCACCAGCCCAACCAAAATCACTCTCCCACCTTCCCTCTATGACCTGAAATCTCCATCAGCCGTGTAATAACAACCATCACAACTAGCCTTATGGCTCTCCACTTTCCACGATATCCATACGGCCCTTGCTATCTTTTTCAGCCATGGTAGTAAACACTAGCAGTAGGAGCAGCGGGACCAATGAAGGCTTCATTTGGCATTGTGATCGACTGTTGTTTTTTTTAAATTTTAAAAAAATTTTAGTTGTAAAATATTTATTTATGTTTTTAAATTGATGTGATAATATTAAAAATAAATTTTAAAAAATAAAAAATATTATTTTTATATAAAAAAATTTTAAAAATAATTTTTACTACTCTATCAAAATTTATAAAAAGTTTTGAGGGATCTGATACGTGGCTACAGACAACAGTAGACTACACCACCGAACAAGCTCAAAGAAGAGTAGCTCATGATCCGCGAACACACGAGCCATTTAATTTCATCGGCAAGTAATGTTCATGCATTAGGGCTTTGGCAATGTACTATACGCGCCACACACGCCATATCATATGCCATTGCACTTCCATTAGCTCTCAACAGCTTCTAATAACACGTACCTAACCATATCCAGAAGGTCGATCGAGTCCAAACCTGAACATTATTTAACATGTCTTAGATTAGAATGAGTGTGAAGTGATTTGTTGGGTTTTGAACAGAATTGTATCATTAATTGCTTTATATATTGTGATGATGATTATAATGTTTTGTTGTTAAATGTTACAAATCCTGAACTAGTAATGCTTTTCTAATGCTTTTGAAAGTGTTGTTGCGAGTAAATCAAAGTTGAAGTCTCATACTCAAGGTTTACTAATTATGTTTAATTTTATCTGTTTATATATTTTAATATGGATATGTTGGAGCATGTTTAGCTAATAATTTTGAAGAAGGTTTTTTGTTCTTGAAAAGTCATAAATTAAGTTAGAGAATTGGGAACATTGTTGATTAATTTGAAATTAATTTTTGTTGAATTTGTGATATGGTTTCTGGTTTACATGATTTATGATTTATCTTCTCATCTATAGTCAAGATATGCCTGGAGAATATGGAGAAATAATGACATGAATCGTGGGCAAAGTTTCTTGTTTTTCACTACTTCGATCTATCACAAGAAAATTTTGTCGCGTGGTTCGTGTTGTTGGATTATGCTTTATTGACTTTGAAATATTCGGGTCATGCTTATTATTTAATCCCAGGATTCCCAGCCATTTTTTAGGCCAATTTTTATGTTGTAAGCTGATCCTTTTTTGCTCGAGGTTTTTTTTTTTTTTTTTTTTTTTAATGGATTAAATTCATGTGGGCTTTGAGATACATGGGTTCGTATTAAGGTTTAGGTCTTTAATTTGGTTTGTGTTTGAATGCTAATGGTGGGCTAATGAATTTTGCATGGACTTTGGTTTTTTTTTTTTTTTTAAATAATGCATATGGCTAAATTCAAAGATGCTTTTCATGCATATTTTTTTGTAAGATAAAAACATGTTTTTCTTTATATTTTTTAAGAAAAATAAATTAATGGATTTTACAAATAATTTATAAATATTCATTAGAACTTGGCCTAAATTTTAAAAACACAAAAAACAATTATTTATTTTTAATTTCAGGATCTAAGAACTTATATATAAGATATATTTTATAATATTAAAAAGGAAAATTAAGACCATAATAAATAAAATAAACTTCTTTTTCCCTCCTTTTGTTGAATTTAATATTTGAAAAATTATGTCAATTTCAAATCAATCTTACCAACACACAAGATTCATGCAACTCATTAAGAATATCAACAAGTCGAGAGATAACATTTTATACTTTACCATAATATTATTATTACACCTTTTATCAATGACAAACTATTGAATCTCATCAAGAAATACATAGAAAATTCTGGACAATAACTTCAACCCTTTATTAGAAAGCCTTACAAAACTCCAATCATTTTGAAATTTTTACTAGAGATAAAAAAAAGTTATATGAAAACTTCTAGTAAAATGTCAGCTTAATCCAATAGTTAGATAAAACATTATGTTTGTTGGCATAAAGTTATGTAGTAAGACAAATTAAACTGAAATCTGAATTTGATTGTCTTATACAATCCTCAAATATCTGTAACAAAGATAGGCAACACTAAAAATAAAAGAATCAAAATTGTTAGTGTTAAACTATGTCTTCTTATACATAAGTAAAATCATAGACATGCTAAATAACAAGCACTCTTGATCTTGCTCTTTTCTTTTTATAGAAACTCAAGTGTTTACCTATATGTTCTACACTCTCTTCTTTTCTCATCCTTATTTTCTTCTCTCCATTCTCGGCTTCTATTAACCTTTTTTTTTCTCTTCATTAGCCAAATCTAAGCCTTTTCTCTCCTTTCCTATTCTTTCCTTAAGACTTACTTTATTTTCAATCTTTAAACTCACGATTTCCCATTGTTTATTTGTCTCATTGACTTTGCTCTCTCTTTTCTTTAATTGGTCTTGTTTGAGCCTTTAAGACTTTATTTTTAAATGTTGTCTTCAACAACACTGAATAAAAATAATAGTTGATAATAATTTTATATAAGCATGTCTTACTAACCACTTTCGTATATATTTTTGCATGGTAACCACAACCTCACATTGTTGTATTACAATTTCAACTTCACTTTTCTTTTTCAATTTCAATTGGTCTTCATAAACCTATCTAGGTAACAATAATGCAAGTGTGTATGTCTTTCCATCATTTTCAAAAAAATACTATTTTTATGTTCTTCATTTGTCCTTCCTATCAAATTGCCAAGGTATCCCTAACAGTAAATGACTAGCATGCATTGGAATCATGTCACACAAAACATCATCCTTATACTTTTCAATCAAAAAAGAAATCAAAACATGTTTAGTCATCATAACTTCACCACACATTCATTCAATCATTGAAGCTTATAAGGTTATCATGTTAACAATTCTCGTATTCAATTTCTTAACAAGTATAGTACTAGCAACATTAGCACAACTTTCACCATCAATAATCCTACAACACATCTTGTTACTAATGTGACATTTAATATAAAATATATTCTCTCTTTAATGCTTCTTTACCAATTTCATAGCAACTTTCTAATCATCAACCTTTTAAAACTTATTTTCTTTATCTTTAGCCTTGGAAGGTTGAATTTTAATTTTTCTTCCCTCCTAGCATCAAAAACGGTTTGGATTTGTTCCTTTTGCAATTTAGCATCTCTTTTATCTATAAGATTAGGACCATCACGTAAACTAGCAATAAAAGTCTATTGTATATCCATTATGTTCATAACCTCCTCAAATCTTAAGGCTTGTTACCCTTTAGTGATGAACCATTTTTTACAGATATTTTAATTTTTAAAAATAAACATTAGCAACAAAGATAAAAAAAAATATTCTCACACACTCTCTCACACGTTTATTCTCAAATTAATGTTTATCCTCTCATGTTTCATAAAAGTTTTATAGGTTTTTCACTCAAATATACTCACTACCCTTTTACGTCTCAATCCCCAACTTTTAGTTCTTAAAAGTAACTAGCACAATAATCAAATAAATCAACTAACCAAAGTATCAATTTCTATTTAATTGTTGACTCAAGAAGAAAATATTTAACTAACAACTAGCAAATTGACAAAACTACGAAAGTGATTTTTATGAGTAATAATGTGAATTTCATATGAGATACAAATAAAATTATAAAATAAAAAAAAATCAAGAAACTAAAGATTTTTTTATACTAAACCTGAAAACTAAATGAATTAATACTAACCCAATAAAATTTCAAGAATCAAATCAAAATAACTCAAAGATCAAAAAACAATTCCTCTTAAACTTTTGACCAAATCAGCAAATTTCAATTTCTCTTCCTTTTTTTTTTAATTAAGCAAACTCAAAATAACATAAGATCTAAATTTTTTATATGTATATACATTTCCTCTAGTAATCAATAATCCATAAAAATCAAACTAAGTTTTTTTTTCTTATGCTAACAATATGCAAACTAAGAAAATACAAGAATATGTTTTTTAAAAAAGAAAAACTAGTCGAAACTAAGACATAAAAAATCAAGAAAATTATTATGAAAAAAAAAGAACATGAATTGAAAAATATAAACTGAAATTAAAGCAAGCTCTGATACTAACTAATGCAGGTTGAAGCTAAAGACAACAACAAATAAAGAACATAAATTCTTTTTTAAGCAAAAGGAGTTACAGATGTGATCCCTAAATTCATAGGTTTATTCTCTCTAAAATAATAATATTGAAGTTTTCCTTTTTAGAAGGTTTACAAAGCCTTGTGGTCCAAGCTTTTACTCTAAAGAAAAAAAACCCTTAAGAAACTCCTGTAAAAGTTTGAGCATGATTCAACAGTTGGATAAAAAATTAGGGCCCTTTTGAGCCATCATTCAGGTCTGATACGACCAAACCTTTCTTGAGCCCAAACCTATCCCACTAGTCCATAAATGTATTTGTTAGGCCATCTACTTTATATGTCTAAGGTATATTCTCATCTAATTATAGCAGACCCATAGCTGATTGCTTAGAATTACCTATTATTGCATACCCAACTACACCATACTTCTTAGTTTGAGAGAACTCATACTTGAGTTTTGTTGCTCCTCCAAATAAGAAGTCAAGTTTTGGACATTAAATACATCATAATTCTTTAGATAATGAGAAAGACGGATCTTATAAGCATTATCATTCATCTTCTCAACACCTCAGAAGGATTTATCTTCTTTTCCTTCAAAATTGTATACTCACCTACTTGAAACATATCATGTGAAAGACTGTCCATATCAAATCATTAACCTCAAACGCCACTCTCTTATAATGAGTATCATATCAGGCCATATACTTAGCGTTGTTGTAACTAATAGTCTTTTTAACTTGTTCATTAATGCCATGCAAATAATCTATCATATGTGTAACTTGGATGCTCAATCATTTGATGTGATGAATAGGATTTAGCTCTAGTACTCTAGAAGGATTTTGTCCATAGATGATCTCAAAAGGACTCAGTTAGGTGGTCTGATTCTAATACTTATTATAAGAAAACTCCACCTATAGCTATGTCATATCCCATTATTTGTAAAAGAACTTAGTTTGGTCATATTCTTAGTATTAAGGGAAATAAAAATATAAAATATAATAAAATTTTATTTGATTTTAGAATGGTTAGACTTGACCTATAAAGCCATGATTCATCTTACTGAGGTGGATATGTTTTAACTAATAGATCCTTAGTAATAATCAGACAAATAAACAATACAACTTACCTTAGGTAGAGTGTATTAGAGGTGGTATTGTCATCCTTATATACAATTAGTTCTATTATTTAAACTCTATAAACCAATTAGGGTTTCTAGTGACTAACTAGGTGGCGATTCCAAACCTTTAAACCATGAAATAACAAAAATTCTTTGTTCTTTCCACACTTACAAATCCCAATACGAGAGGATGATTGTCACGACACCCTACACGTGTGACAAATAGGGTTATAAGATTTTTCTTATAAATAAAATAATATACATCATATTATTATAAAGTATAATACAACATACAAGAAAGAAAAATAAAAGATCTAAGATAAGACATAGTAATCCATCTCTTTTAAAAAAGTTTAAAATATTTTTTTATCTAATGATTTATGTGGACTATTATTATAGGTCAAATATTTGGATGACTTTTGGCTTGTGATAACTTGACCTTGAAAAATCAATCAAGCACAAGAAGAAAGAATTGATATTCAAGTAATCTTTACACAAATCCCAAACAACCTTGTATTTTCTAATAGGATCCAAGAGACTCCTAAAAAAATTAAAAATACCATTTTTTTTCTTCATATCTTTTGAGAAACCCAACAAGTACTTTTTCCTTTTAATTTGGTCAGTATTGGGGATGATATAATCTTCAAAGGGCTTAATTTCCCATGCATTAGATGGTTGAACATTTCCTCATTTCTTTTGATCTCCAAAGAGTATTTATTGTTTTCTTCAACCACTTTGGTAGCTTTTATATCTTTATGATCATTTCAACAACTTCTCTATGCTTTCTTGATCTCGTGATCTCAAATAATCACCATTCTTTCATTTTTTCCAACTAGGTATGTTCCCCTAAATGGTTTTTCTCTACTTGTTATGCCAATATCTTTTTTATAAAAAGCAACATCTTTTCCAAAATGATTTTAATGCATTTTTGCTCTATTATAGTTGGTTTCTTTTGCACCAATTAGGAAATTGGTGTATCAAGGGCTATCATGTCCAAGTTGGGTTGTTGTTGTTATGTCTGATATATTGGTATATTTCCTAACACATGGGGCATAATAGTTTCAAAAATAAAAAAGCTTTAGTTTTGGGACTTGCCACTAAGTGTATAAGCCTATAGTACTTTATACCTGTTTTGTTGCAATTTATTATGAATTAGACTCAATTAATAAAAAATGGTTAGCATATTTTTATTAATTATCACAATATTGTTATGATAAGTCATGTTTGTTGTGTTCTTCATCTTTATCTGGATAACCCTTATATAAGCATTAAAAAGATTTAAAGGCCAAAAGAAAGATGCCCAAGAGCTACATGGTTGGATGGATGGTACTCGTTACTGTTGGTTATGACCACCTTCTAATACCATCTAACCTATAAAAAAGATATGTGTGGCTATGTTTAAGGCATAAATACACCTAAATAGAAACCTATAGTTAATGGTGATGACATAGTTCGAAGAAGTGAAAATAATAATGACAACTTGGGGACAGTAAGGTTATGTCTAGATGTAGTTCTATATTGTAGGGAGGAGATAGATCCCTCTCACGTTTCATCTAAAACTAGTTAATCCATATAATATGTATGATAAAGGAATACCAGGTTCCTAACTACCAAGAAATTGGCTTTTTTATATTACTTTTACTAATTGTTCATCAGGTGTAGCAATAACTAGTTTACCTGCATTATTCTTTGGTGGCATATCTACTAGTTAATAGAAGAAATATTGAATCTTTCTCACTAGCCAAGTAATTCTATTGATCATAGATACAGATGCTTTTAGATCAATCACATTACATGTTCTTTGTTTATTCCTTATAACAAGGACAAACTATAATTGGAAACTTAATATTGAACAAAAGTAGGTAACAACCTTATAAAATCAAACAGAGTGTGGGCATATCAAACTTTGAACCTTAATATCTCAGTGACCCACCCTTTTTTCTAAAAGGAAAGGTTTTTTGGTTTTAAGAGGGGGGAAAAGGTCTAAGACTTATGTGATATGTAAAGGAGTCGCCACCTAGTATTATGGTCACTAGGAACCCTAACTGGTTTTTCAGAGTTCTAAGGTGAGAGACTAGTTATGTTAAAGAGAACATACTATTACTCTAAAACATCCTACTTGAGGTAAGCTCTTCTATTTGTAATGGGTATGTTGTGTCTAATTTACTACTGATCTATCTATATGGATGGAAATAGGTCTAATGCAATAAGTTAAAATGCTTGGTGGATGGTTGGAGTAATTCTATTCTTTCTAAAGTCCAGGTCATCTTTTCCACTCCTAATTGCTACCATAATGATGATTGATGATTGCTTCACTCATTTTGATAACAGTTCGTGAATTAACCTATTTACAACCAATTACTTATGATCAAGACTTGTGACTAGTAATGGTCTACCAAGTGATGTCAGTGAATAATTGGATGTGCCTCTATTGAGCTCAATGAACCTGACCGTAAACCTAGGAAGAGTTATCACTAAATATTTTGTTTATGCAAGTATGGTCCGTGGACAACAACTAATGAAAGTTCATTTATCCTATGGTTTTGAATTCATCATATTTTACTAAATGAGATTTTATACTTGAGGCCTAAATATCAAAACAATAACTATTATAAGTTCATATATTTAGAGATAGGATCTAGTGGTATGAATGTTCCTTTTGGACTAACTTTGGATAATAACCTCTATGGTTTCATTTGTCTTAAGGTGCGTTTTGATATTTAACAATCACATTGGTATCTTATTTTTGAAGAATTGCGCTGAATCAGTATTTATGCATATCGATTGAGAAGACTCATGTATTGATTATTGGCATGCATTTGGCAACTCACTAAGAAACTTAGTGCCCCCAATTTAACACTTAGGTGCTTATTTGAGTTCAACAACATATTGTTTTTTAGTTTTTTTTAAGAAGACAACAACATGAGAAAAATAATAAAAATCATAAAATAAGTGTGTGAATGGCATTAGTGTGCTTTTTAAAAAAAAATGTTTTTTTTAAAAAATTTTTTTTGGAAATGAAGGTCGAAATTAGGTTACGACAATATTCGTTACATAATTATATGTCTATTCTTTAGAATTCCTTTCTTGCATCAAAATGAGCTGCTTGTTTTTGTAATTTTTAGTCTTAACAGAAAAGCTACAACTTTCAGATAAAGGTAACAACCAAACATGATCTAGACCTTAACTAATGTAGTTGGGCCTATCAGATATGGATCTGTCACAACTAGATGAGGATTTGCTTCAATTAGATTACATGAATAGCCTAACAAATACATTTATGGATCAATGGAATAGGCTAGACCCAATAGGAGATCTGGTCACGCCACAACACAATAATGTCTCAAAAATCTCGAAATCAGGAGTTTCTGGAAATAATTTTCTCTATAGTAACCATTATGTTGCTATGTGGACCCTCGGATCTTTAGATATTAAAAATCTCGCTGAGGTCCTTGGTTTGGAAATTTTTGTGATTTTCCTTGTTATTTTTTTTTATTTCATGCTTATTTCAGATTTTATGCTTCTTTCCTTTGTAATTTTGGATTTTTGTTTTGTTTTCTAGTTGAGATGGAGTTTCTGGCCTATTTAAGGCTTTGTAAACATCTTAATGAAGCAAACTTCATTATTAGTATTTAGAGAGAAAAAGCTTGCAAATTTAGGGCTCATATCTGCAGCCCTTTTCATCCATAAAAATAGTGTTTTTTGTTTAATTATTGTTTTTAGTTGAAGCTTGCATCATTAACCTAGGAATTCATATGATCATGTGTTAGAGAATAATATAAATTATATCTTAAGACCTCACCTAACATTTTAAGTTATTAGGTTGAATTGATTCTTTGACATGGTATCAGAGCCTTGAAGACCGAGCGGTCATGAGTTTGAATCTCATCATCCTCATTTATTTGATAAAAAAATCAAGCACAAGGTAGTATGGGCTTGTGCAAGTTTCAAGCTCAAAGGGCTTTCACTTGAGGGGGTGTGTTAGAGAATAATATAAATCATATCTTGGAACCTCACCTAATAGCTTAAGCTATTAAGTTGAGATGGTTCTTTAACATCGATATATATACTTTGTTTGCGATGAAGGAGATGACTGAGTTTTGTTTCACGAATGCATGTAAAGAGATGCAGCTACATTCCCTAATACAAATTAAATAGCATAATGATGCATGGTTAATTGACGATAAGTTCTTTAAGATGCATGAAAGCAAAATGTTGTAATGAGCTTTAATAATTGTCTTACTAATAAAGTTTGTTAACCAATAATAATGATAGTATTACTCCATTTGATAAAACCATTTTTTATCGCCTTTTGACAAGATTGGGTGGAAAGAGGAGGGGGAGGAAAAGTGTCCCATAGTTAATACTTGTTGCAGTCAGCTTCCTTGAATGATAAAGTCTGCCTCTTAAGATCATATCCTATCAAGAAGTTCACTTGCTGCATGTTGTCATAGACAACAAAGTTAGATGCAGATGCAAAAGAAAAGCAACTAACATCCTCAACCATTTTAATGAAGGCATGCTAATAAAGGCATGCAAAGAATTCAGTTTCACATCTACACCAGAAAAGTGCATTGTGATAATGGAAATGTTAAGATGATTTTTAGCATGGTAGCAAAGACTTAGTTCTTGAATAGGGTGATCAATCGGTTTCAAACAGATGAATTTGAAAGATCCTCTAACATACATATTAATGTGGTTCCTAAATTAATGGTAATGTTGCCATCTGTAAATGATGTGCGAAATTTTCTACCAGATTCTATTCTCTTTCCTTCTACACTGATTCCTTCTAGTGTGAGGTAGTAGTATGAATCTATGTCTCCTGAAACTGTTGGTGTAGAAACCGTTCCAGGTCCTGAAACCATATTTTTTCCACTAAAATTCTACATGTTAGGGGTGCTTGATCTATCGAATTATTCATTCTAGTAACTAGGGAAACTGTTGCTCCACATCCAAGGCCAGCTACGCCGGTTCCATCAAAATTTATTGTAGGAAACTCAATTCAGAAGGTCAAGGAGGACAGCCACCAATCATTGATCGACAACCATCAACTTACCATTAGCTTTCACACATGAAACTTTATTTTTCATTGTTTTATTTTGTGTCTAAATAGGAAACAAAGTTTATGTTATTGAGTATGGAAAATAAAAGAGAGAAACACTAAAGAGAAAGAGAAGGTGAGAGTTTGCAATTTTATCTAAGCTTGTTATTTATGAAATAAATCATATTTTTTATCTCCTCTGAGTGATTCATAACCACCATCAGTGGTCTCTCCCACTAATAATTGTTATCAGAGCCTCGATCGTCAAATAAAGAGGAGTTTTTGAAATGCGCCTGAATTTTCAAAGTTGTCAAAAACATATTTTTATCATTCCATAGTGTAAGGTTCTTTAATACAAACTCAACGGTGCAAAAATTAGCCTTATCGAAGGAAAGGGTACACTACACGTGCCACCTGAAGCCACTACTTCTGTCAACTACATGCATCCCACACGTGTTATATTTGAGCCAAGTCGAGCCACCCAAGCCAACCCATAAGCCGAGCCTCCAAGCCATTTAGGCGAACCATAATCTGTGCAGAGCCAAGTCATCAAGTCGTTGGCTGAATAATATTCTTAGAATATTCCTAGTTTAACCCCCAACGAACTTATCGATGTTTAGAATCAGTTTTTTGACTAGTTCGACCTATTTTTAACTCATTTTTAACCAATTCAGACTAGTTCTCTACTACTTTGACCATTCTAGATTCATACGCAGTGTTTGTTTTATCAAATTCATCTTCAATCTTCCTAAAGCTGACCAAAGATAATTATGATAAATGAAGTACCAAACTAAAGGCATTTCTTGGCTCACAAAAGTGTATAGAGATTGTGGAATATGGTAATGATAAACCGGATACCAAAGAAATAGAAGATTCTCTATAAGAGGTATAAAAGCAAGTTCTCATAGCCAATATAAAAAAGACAACAAAGCCAAGACCATTATTTATCAAGTTCTCGATGAAGTCGCATTTGAGATCATTGCTTTTGCATAAACCTCAAAGGAAATATGAGAGGCTCTCCAACAAAAATACAAAGGTGCTGATAGAATCAAAAAGATTTATCTCCAATCTTTGCGAGGTAAATTTAAATCTTTGGAAATGAAGTCCTAATCTATTTCTGATTATCACACAAGAATTATTGTGATAATTAATCAGATGAGAAAAAATTGATAATCCTTCACAAATTCTTGGATTACTAATAAACTTTTAAGATCCCTAGATCCAAGATTTGATTATGTTGTTGTTACTATTGAAGAGTCTAAAAAAGTGGACAAGTTGGTGGTGGATGATCTTGTGGGTCTTTACAAGCTCATAAACAAAAGATTATGAAAAGAAATGGAGATAAGGCAATAAAGCATGCCTTGTAATTAAAATTGTCCCTCAAACAAGATAGATACAGGTAAAGAGGGACTTCAACAAGTGGATTTACCACTTGAGGAAGAGGTCAACAAGAACGAAGAGGATTTCACTTATTTCAAGGAAAAGGATCTTGGGATATAAGATCCGGAGATAAAAGTGTTAAAAACAACACTAAAGAAGGATTGGGACAACAAACATTTACTCATAGAGGAAGAAGAGGCGATTACAATAACCGTGACAAGAGTAATATCTACTGTTATAGCTGCAATTAGTTTGGGCATTATAACACTGAATGTCAAAGGAAAGCTCTATCAAAGGTATATGAACAACCCAACTATACAAAGGAAAATACCATCATAAAAGGATCACCTGCATTATTTATCCAACATGGACTAGGTGAGAATCAAGAGAGAATGTTTAATATTTAGGTTCTGGAGCCAACAATCATATATGTGGACAACGAGACCTATTTGGTGATCTAAATGAGATTATACAAAGACAAGTCACTTTTGGAGATACCTCAAAAATTCTGGTAGAAGGTAAAGGCAACATCCCAATCATGTTAAAGAATGGAAATCATAGCTACATCGCAAATGTTTACTATATTCCAGCTATAAAGCATAACATGTTAAATTTAGGCCAACTTCTAGAAAAAAAGGTTATACTCTCTTCATGAAGGATTGTAATCTTACATTTAAGGACTATAATGAGAGATTAATTTCCTTTGTGAAGATGTCCAAGAATAGGATGTTTCCTCTAAACAGCTAATATAATGCAACAATGTGTTTTATTGTCATTACCAACAATGAAGAGTGGCTCTAGCACTTAAGGCTTTGATATTTGAATTTTACAAGCAAAAAGATAGTCAAAGGTTGCCCCACATAGAGTGAGTCATTTCATCATTGATAATGACTCTAAAGGTCCTAAATCTAGTAAAAATATTCTTTTAAAGAAAATTAAGCATAACTTTTCGATCATTAGTAAGAGTTGCAATCACCTTAATCCACTTTTATACATCCACTACTAGAAGAATGTATTTGTTATTGTAGGATGAAGAAAAATGGTCCCATAAAATCAATATCCCAAACAATAAACACCTTCACATTTAGAATATTATGTAGGGGCATCTCATTTTATCTAGAGATGTTCCTAAAATTTCGGTATCTATCATATGTTATAATAAGAGCATGAGCATCCTTTAATAAGTTTGGCCAATAAAATCCTAATTGAAGAACATTAGTTGTTGTTTGACAAGCTCCAAGTGCCCATCACATTCAACTATGTTGAAATGCTTTAGAATATCTACCATCTCCTATTCTAGAACACATTGTTGAATAACTTGGTCTAAACAATGTTTATAGAGTATTAGTTCCTCCCAACAATAGTGTTTTACTTCTAAGAAAAATTTCTTCTTCTGTTGGTAAGAGAATTCTAGAGGAATGACCTTACCTGCAAGAAAATTGATATAATTTACATACCAGGTAGAGGGTTGTTAGAAGAAATAGCTAAATGTTTCTCATCTAGAAAATTATCAGTTATGAACGTAAAAAAAGCAATGACCAAACATTCAATTTTACGGTCTGAACATCAAAATCAATATCTACTAGGAATCATGTATCTATAAGGCTGGTTTTGTAATAGTTGTACCTACAATTTGTTCACTTCACTATTCATAAGCATTAGTCCATCGCATTCACATATATGGCCTTTTCAACTCTATAATAAGTTGGATAAAGAAACTAACAAGTGACACTAACTACAGGAAGATTTTAAAATTCTTTTCATTTTATTTGATAACAAAAGGAATTTTTTAATCAATTTAAACATTAATAAAATTAATTAAAAACCCCACAAGGATGATGTTCTTTTCAAATATGATGATTGGACTAAAAGGTTGAAAATGGATTGCTAGACTTGAAAATAATGAAACAAAACAATTCTCGGGTTAAGTTTAAAAAATATTTTTCAATACAAATGTAAGAGGAAAGAAGTCTTAAAGGCTATATTGTGTATGTATTTACAAAGTTTAAAAAAGATATGATTATTGGTTAAAGAAGAAAAGAATGGAAGACAAGAAATTGAAACCTTTTATTTAATGGGTCATGGAAGTTTATATAGTCATGAACCACACCGCATGGAAACAATGATTAAGAAGAAAAACTATTGTGACACCTATCTATAAACAATCTTTTTAAATATTAGTCTCTAATGGTTGATGGTTTATTGTTAAGTGGGAAAAAATGACATCATTGAGCCATTCATTAGGTATAGGCATATCTTAACACCATTCTTAGTTATGATAGGAGAATGCATGAGCATTTAATACTTGATACCAATTATACGGAGGGTGGCTGAAGTAATTCAAGTGCTAGTTTGAGGTGAACTATTGGTATTGCGGTGTATTTGAATGGGATTTGGCTATCAGAATGTTGTCTTGTTGGCTATGTGAACACTTGAGCCCAATCTAGAGACTAGTTTGTTGTAAGCTTATTAAGTTAATAAGGCTTCTTGAAAATAGAGGCACCCTTTCTAGATTTAGTGTGTGTTTAATATTGTGGTGTAGGATGTATGTTAAAAATATTTTTTTATTTAAAAATACTGAAAAATATATTTTTTTTTCAACATCCGCACATTTAAACTATCAAAAAATACTAAAAAATTACATTAATTTGATATTTTTAAAACTAAATATATTTTTAAAATACACCCAAATAAAATTTACAACACAAAAATAAACAGTCCCGGTAAAGCAATAAGCCACTAACTTGCAATGAGACCTTAGATGCTCAGAGAGGATTCATGGCCTATTATGCTTTGGATTAGAAGGTAGTGTGGGTCTTGCCTTATGTTGTATGTCATGGATTGGGTGATTAAAGATGCAAATTTGAAACTCATTAAGAGGTGCAAATCCCGACTCTCTTACAAATCATTTGAGATCAAGTTCATTCTTCAAAAGATATTGAAAATACACTTGTAAAATCAATGTAGTTGAGAAATTCTCTTCAATGTTGTCTTCAAAATATAAATTCTTCTACTGGTACTGACAAGGAGATAGAATTAACAGGCATCTGATAAATTCATCGCCGCGTGGAAAGCCGGCTCCGGCCGCGGCTTTCCAAGTGAAAAAACTAGATGTCGATGACTGCAAGTGTAGCATTGTACAAAAGAAAAGATACAAATTTTATAATCTTACACGGTGGAGTAGAGAGAAACAAGTAATATGCACGGAGCAGGCCATGGCTGACCTTTTTGTATTCCACTCCTTTGGCTTTGAGTACTTGAAATCACATCACGTCAAAATTCAAAAAAGTTTGTATTCAAAACGACAGCAAGAAAGGCATCCCTCTAAAATCCAAATTTGGCTAAGAAAATATCATATTAAAAAAATATTACATTAACATGGTATATATATACTAGCATAAGTAATTAGCATCGACATATTATTAGAAGATGAATTTGTCTTTAAATAAACAAACTTTTAATATAATTTTTTTAAAATAAAAAAATATTAAAAACAAGAATAATAAAATAACAAATTATTCTAGAGATAAATAATTTAACATAGAAGATATAAGATGATAACATCCAAACTCCACTTTATATTAGAATTCATAAATCAATATCCTCAACTGCATAAAAAATAAAAGATTTCAAAACATGTTGAACATTTAATACACTTTTTTCTAACTAAAATTTAAAAAGAAAAAAAAATGCTTAAATACATATTATCTATTTTGGTTGGATATAAGCATTAAATATATTATGCAGTGTACGTAGGATCAAAATTTAAATAATATAAACTTAGATTTGAACAAAATTAAAATTGAGCCTTGTTTAAATCTAAAGAAAATTGAATTTTAGATTTTAAAAACGCAAAAGCTATTTAATGATCTTAAAACACTTGCTAAGCCTGATCAAAATGTATATATAGGATACCATTTATTGTTGGATTATGAAAAACATAAAAAAATAATATCTAAATAAAAATAAATGATATTTATTATAAATATTTAGGTGTTAATATTATAGTTATATATTTAAGTGTTGACGACAAATTATATATAAAATGAAAATGAAAATTATTTGAAACATTAATTATTGAAAAATCCTTGATGAGAATATATAGAAAGACACCACTTGATCAATGTTTGTTTGCAAAATGTGTTTTTTTATTGTATTTGAATATGTTTTAAAAATATAATTTTCTTAAAAAATAATATTTTTAATATTTTCTAATGATTTTAATGTATTAATATTAAAAAAATAAAAAATCATTTTAATATATTTTTAAATAAA
Organism: Populus simonii; assembly: GCA_007827005.2. Lineage (NCBI taxonomy): Eukaryota > Viridiplantae > Streptophyta > Magnoliopsida > Malpighiales > Salicaceae > Populus > Populus simonii. The sequence continues at coordinate 7,256,382 of CM017478.2, forward strand.
AATATTTTAAAAATAACAAGCTACACAATTCTAAACTCGCACTATATCTACGCTGTTCGCGCTCTCTCTCTCTTCTCTGCAAGTACAAGGTCATAAGCATAAGAAAAACGCCAAATCTGTCCACTCTTCCTCTCTCACTATTGTGCAACAATGGCTGAGACCAGTTCCTCTCCGACTCTTCTTTTGAAAGATGAGCTTGACATTGTAATCCCGACAATAAGAAACCTTGATTTCTTGGAGATGTGGAGGCCATTCTTTCAGCCATACCATCTTATCATAGTCCAAGATGGTGACCCTTCAAAAATCATCAAAGTCCCTGGAGGCTTTGATTATGAGCTTTATAATAGGAATGATATTAATAGGATTTTGGGTCCTAAAGCCTCTTGCATTTCCTTCAAGGATTCTGCCTGTAGGTGCTTTGGTTACTTGGTTTCTAAGAAGAAGTACATCTTCACTATTGATGATGATTGCTTTGTAAGTCTTAATTATACCATGATTCTTCTTTCTTCTTCTTCTTTTCTTCTTCTTGAATGCATTTGTATTTTTGGGTACAATTTTGGATCTTTATGCATGTTCAAATTGGACTTGGGATCTGTTTTCTTGTTCATAGCTAGTAGCAATCTTCTCATGGAATAATAACAGATCGGCTTTTGATTAGTATATTGATCTTTTTCAATGCTGACAGACCAACCCATCAGAATGCAACCCAACCTTAAATCATTTCATGTTTCTCTTACATTTAACATGTCTTATCTCGTCATCTAGATCTGTTGTTTGCACAAGCTGAGAATTCTTTATGGTTTTAAGTTCAGCATTAACAAATGAGAATATTCTAGCTTTGCTACTAGCTCATTATTTTCGACCTTCAGTTTGTGCACGGAAATATATTATATCACAGAGTCAAATAAGAAGCTTAAAACTTCGCAATATATAGAAGACACTCTTGCTATATGACTTTAAATAATTTTCTTTTGTATTTATTCATGCCTATTAACCCTGCACCAATCTGCTTTCTCACCAATATTTATCCGTATCTTTTAAGTTTTCAAATCTTAGAAGGATGCATTATGCATAGAGAGATCCGCCAAAGCGAGTTCTCCTACTGTCCCTGCATTATTTCTCTGCTACCTTGGAAATACTGAGGATATGTGCTTTAAAATTTGAAATTGGAAGTGAGATCCAAAGTTGAACATCCTTTATGCGATTGCAGGTGGCTAAAGATCCATCTGGCAAAGAAATTAATGCTCTTCAGCAGCACATAAAGAACCTTCTGGCTCCATCCACTCCATTTTTCTTCAACACCCTGTATGACCCATACCGAGAGGGTACAGATTTTGTTCGTGGGTATCCATTCAGCCTTCGCGAGGGTGTCCCCACTGCTGTATCTCATGGCCTTTGGCTCAACATCCCAGATTACGATGCTCCCACCCAGCTTGTCAAGCCTCTTGAGAAGAACACTCGGTAGGAAGATCCTTAATGCACCTCTAGGTCATTTTTGTATGTTCATTTAACAGAAATATTAACTTTCCATATGTTTGTTAGGTTTGTGGATGCTGTTATGACAATACCAAAAGGAACCCTCTTCCCAATGTGTGGCATGAATCTGGCCTTTAACCGCGAGTTGATTGGTCCTGCAATGTACTTTGGTCTCATGGGTGATGGTCAGCCAATTGGACGCTATGATGATATGTGGGCTGGCTGGTGCACCAAGGTTTCTACCCTTCTTACAGAGCACCTTTCTTTCTCTCTGTGTGTTGTTCACTGTCCAGTGATGTACATTCTTTAGGCTTTAAATCAGCTTGCTCTATGGCCAGCAAATTTCATATCTGTTGCAGCTCACATAAGAGATGTTTTACTAATCTTGTAGGTTATTTGCGACCACATGGGCTGGGGAGTCAAGACAGGATTGCCTTACATCTGGCATAGTAAAGCAAGCAACCCATTTGTGAACCTTAAGAAAGAATACAAAGGAATCTATTGGCAAGAAGAACTGATCCCATTTTTCCAGTCTGCTATCCTTCCGAAGGACTGCACCACTGTTCAGAAGTGCTATATTGAACTCTCCAAGCAAGTTAGGGCAAAACTTGGTAAAGTTGATGAATACTTTATCAAGCTAGCTGATGCAATGGTCACATGGGTTGAGGCATGGGATGAGCTGAACCAAACCGGAAAGTCCAGCGAAGTACCCAAAGGTGCTGCAAAATAGACTTCATGGATAATGCAAGGAGGTGACAGTAGTTATCAGGTCATGGATGTTATCTTCTCATCCATAGTTGTAGCCTGGTGTTTTGAGCAGCTCTTCTCTTCTTGTCCAAGCATTTCCTCTGAAGCTTGGATTATTTATTTTGCAGGCAGGGAATATGACCCTATTTATCTTAATATTTTTATTGAGTTTAATTAGAACAATATTAAGAAATTATGCTTTCTGTTGCCAATTAGATTGAATGGTTAAATTATCTAAATTAACAATGATGGAGTAGAGTTAATGCCTTATGGAAATCCGTATCAAATTATCAATTATTCTTGTCTTCCTATCTTTTTGTATGTTGATAGCTATTCCAAACGTCTTGCTCCTTGTCAACAATGTGAAGTGGGAGATTTCTACCGATCATCCTGCCATCTTTTCAAAGCAAAATGCTTCAAGCTCTGCAATACTGAGATGCAATTATGTATGTTTTTATATTTTAAAAATATTTTTAAAAAAAAATTTTTGTTTAAATTAATATTTTGGATGTTTTTAAATTACTTTGACATGTTGATGTTAAAAAAAAAAATTAAAAATAAAATAAAATTTTTTTAAGAAATAACTACCATAAAAAACAGTCATGACAGCTTGGCTATACTTCGTTAACGCCTGTGTAGCACACGCTAGCCTGTGAGCAATTCTCGCGCTGTTCAAGTGGCCACCATGGTGTGAGTGGGATCATCCAATCAATAAACATTGCTTTCTTGGATGATGTTTGGAAGGTCTTGATGCCTCGACAAGGAGTTATATTTCCCTACCGCACCTAGGTTACATGCATTAGATTATTTTTTTTTTGTTTTTGTTTTAATTGTTGTTTTTATAGTTTTACTATTCAATATTAGAGGTTTTAATAAACAGAATAGTTTTAGTCCTTGGGAAGGGTAGGGAAGTGATGATGAGCACTCCTACTATAGGCAATAGGATATATATATATATATATATGTAAAACTAGTAATATCGCGGGGCTTTGCTGCAGGCCAAATATATAAATTTTTCTCTGTATAAAATGATATTCATTCAACGCAAGATGATCGAGGTTTAGAATGCACTGTAGTACCTTTACACGACAACGAAAAAGAAAGATGGATTAATCATTCTTGCATGAACAAAAGGGCCTTCGTAGTTTGTTGGACACTGATATCCCACAAATGCTCTAAATGATTTTTTTATGGGCAGACAGAAGGTTTAATTGATTATAGAAGGGCAAAGGGCCTTCATAGTTTGGAGGGTCTTTCATTATTATTATTATTATTATTATTGCAATGAGCTCACACAATTTAATTGACATTCATACCCTTCTTCTCCACAGAAATTTCAGGTTCAGTGATTATGATATCAAGCAGATGTTCAGAACCAAGAGTCAGCTTTGGAATCTATGTAGCTAGTTGCATAGTCAGCCTTGACATAATTTAATTAATTTTCCATAATAATTTTTGGCATTAAAAACAGAGGGCATCTTTTGATTATTATTTTGTTTATGGAAACAACAGCAACAACAAGAAGAGCTCCCCCAACACTCTCACAAAACGATGTAGTTGGTTCTTGTTTCCATCGCCATAGAACATATATATATATATAATATTATAATATATATATATATATATATATAATATATATATGTATGGAATTCATGCCTGATGCCCCACATAAATTTGCATTGCTCAGCTCTACTATGAATTCATGTCCCATTATGGAGTTGTCGTTTTCCATGTGCATATATGACGCTTAATTCCAAGAGATTGATTAGGTGTGATCATATATCCAAGTATATGCCCCCTTTTTTTATATATATAAAAGTTTTTGGAATCTCAATGAGGGAGATTTCAAAGTAAGGCGTATTATTATTATTATTATTATTATTATTATTATTATTATTTATGAAAATTGATACATTTTAGTGAACAATTATCTAATTTTTTAATTGAAATATACCAAAAATTAAGGAAAAATTTAGCTTTCGAAACAACATGTTTGATTACTAACTTTAATTAATGGATGATCGGATCTAATATAGTAAAGATGTTTTAGAATAACTCTTCATCGGAAATAACATTGCAGGAGAAAATAATTAAAATTATTATAATAGTTTAAAGAAAATATATTTATTCTCCTTTCAATGAAAAAGTGTCAGTTCCTCCAATTAAGTACATTATAAATTAATTCTTCTAGTTTTAAAAATAAATTAAATAGTTCCTCTAGTTTAAAAAAATTAATAAATTAATCCCTTAACCAAGGTTAGTTATGCTTAAATTATATTACTTTATTTAAAAATATTTCTTTCCCCATCGGCATTTCCATAGATTTAAAAATATAAAAACTAATTAATGAGTTTTTTAAACTAATTAATTATTTATAAGAACTAATCAATCCTAGGTAATGGGCTTGGGATTGAATGGTGGTTGGTGAGGGATAAAAAATGCGGCAATTTATAGAGGCTTACCTTGACACCATTATGAAATTTATAGTGAAGAGGTGGTGGCTAGCTAGTGAAGAAAAAGGTAAACTATTTATTGTGTTTGTGTTATATTACATGTGAGGGTAATTTCATCTAATTTTAAATTTTAGATTGACTCATGAAATTAAAATGTAATTTAAGAAGTATAGAAGGAAAGTGAAAACACGATCATGCTATAAGAGATTTTTTATAATTATTCTATAATTTTAAGATAAATTACAATAATCTTTATGAAACATGGTTTTGAAACCCGATCCAGTTATTGATCCAGTCAAGTGATCAGGTCACGGGTCAGATGGGTTGACTCGGGCTGACCTGGGTCAACCCAAAAAAAAAACAGAGACATAGAGAAGACAGAGAGACTTGTGACCTTCCTCCAGCAAAAAGGAACTTCAACTTCCCCTCACCGTAGGTTGTTAATCCAACCAACAAATACAAACCCAGAGAAATCAGAACGAACAGACAAAAGCCATAAAGAAGGGGAGAACCACAAATAGATAATACAAAAAAACACAGACGAAAAATGAACTAACACAGATAATATAGAGAGAGACCAAGAGGAACAAGAACAGAGAGAGACAGAGGGAACAAGAGAAATAAAAAAAATAAATAAAGAAAAGACATGCAGAGAAAAGCAAGAACAGAGGTGAAGTGAACGAAAAACAGAAGTAGAGGGGAAGAAAGTAACATTGGTTAGCCAGCCCTCCATCACCATCGCCTTCGTCTTTAAGTAGCAGCTCCAGGTAAGTCTTTCTTTCTCTTTCCCCTGCTTTCAATTCTTAATAATAATTGTAATAATAATAACATAATAATAACAGACATGGGTTGTTGATCATAAGGAACAGCAAACGAAAGGCCTATTGTCATGATTGATATATATATATGTATATATATAACAGTATGTAAGAAATGGTTATGGTGGTGAATCTAGAAGGTGACAGACCAGTAACAGTGGTTGTGACAGTAAAGGTACTATGATGGGGATCGTGAGGTAGCATGTTAATGGCAGTGTAGCACCGCACCATGTGGGAGATTCAAACCTTTTTCGCAGAGATGAATGGTCAGTTGTTCGCTGCTTCTTTGCTCCTCAGCTGAATTTCAAAGACAAAGAGTAACATTAATTAGGTTTATTGCTTCGTTCTTCTTTTATCTTCAGTCTTCAGCGTTTTAGCATTTTAGATGGCAAAAAACGACGTCATTTAATGACAGTGAAAATAAAAAAAATTGACCGGGTCTCACTCGGGTTTGGCCGGGTGGACCGGGTTTCCCCAGGCCAATTCTCGAGCGGGTTTTTTCCTTAACCCGGACCGGTCCCAGGCCCGGGTCGGCCGGGTCATGGGTCGACCCACCGGGCCGGTCCGGGTTTTAAAACTCTGCTATGAAGCAATACAAAATTAAAAATTAAATAAAACAAATATTATCTAAAAAGGGTGAACTAAAAATTTTAAAAATAAGAGATAGGGTATTAATTATAATTTACATAGAAAATTATACAAAGTAAAAAAAAATAGGTAGTAATTAAATTTAGAAAAGTAATAAAAAAAATAAAAAAGGTCGAACACCACTATAATTGGCCAAAAACCCAAAAGCCTAGGCATCCCTAGAAAAAATATGTTTTTGAAAAGTGGACGGGCATCATCTATTCAAGTTCGTTTCTTTTATTTTACATAGAAGATAAGTCATTCTTTGTGGTTGTTCTTTAGTGATCAAAAAATTAGGGTTTGAGTTTTAGAACCCCAAAAAACTATTTTCAACTTGTATTTATTTAAAAACACCTAAAAATATCTTAAAATCTTTACAAACTTGTTTTTGAACTCAAAATAGCCTTTAATCTCTCTAAAAAAACAAAAAGTAAATGAATAAAAAAACTTCTGAATAATTACAAAAAAACTCATATACTGAGGTCTGTTTTTTTCGTTTTTAATCTATTAATTGAGAAATTATGATTTGTCCCTATTGTCAGTGGGATAAATCAAATTATATGAAAAGATATTTTTACCCTCGTATATAATAAATGCAAATCTACTTAATTTTCTCTGTAACCTCATTTCTTTCTCTCAAACACAATTTTTCACTCTGGTCTCTTTTTAAGAACACGACACACCCACATAGAAACACTAAATATAAAGCAAGATCTTTGTTTTTTTATATACTTAATCTTTTTGTATGATCCTGACTGTGTAGTAGCCTGGTGAAGTATTAGTGTATGAATTTTAGAAATTGACATGTATTTGCAAATCATATTGTTTTGATTTGTCTAGGCATTTATTTATCAAGCATTTCTACATTTGCTTAACTTGTAAAATGCCCCACATCCCACAAACCACCTACCATTTGTTGTGGCAAGGTAAATTGAATTCTTTGCTAATTATTTTCTACGTTTGGAGGGATGGTTATTCTTGTTAAGGTTTCGGGTATACATTTTTATTCTTTAGTTTTAGAGTTGGGATGATGACTGAACTTATTTTTATTTGTTTATAAATATATCATAGAACCTCAAGCTCCTAAGTTTTATTTTGCTCTAAAGATCGATTATCTCAAAGATAAAGTTTAGTTAACCTTTGTCAAGGAACATCAAGATAAGAAGATTTGTTTGTAGTTAGTGTAGACCTGTAAAATTCTATGATTCTATGATTTTTTTTATCTTTGACAGAGAGAATTTGAAGAATTCAAGGTTAGGATAAATGCAATTCTAGCAAAAGCATAGAAGATGGCCTAGAAATAATACCAGGGATTACCTTAGTATGATTCAAGTATTTCTTGGTCATAGTGGAGGTCATGAAATTGAAGGAAATGATCTCCCTAGTTTTTCACATCATAAGAAGATCGATGCCATGAAAGGAATGCCCATAAATTGTTTGATGAAATGCCTAAAACGAATTTGTGTTCATGAAATTAATGTAATTATGGAATAATGCCTATGTATGACATTATTGTAATTATAAATTATGGATGAAAATTTTGTTTTGTTGAAGCTCCAGGGGCTTTTTAGTCATTAAAATGAATATAATAGCAAACCTGTCAATAATCAGATATTTGTTTTTGATTTGTTTTTAAAATGTTAAGTGTTAGTGCTTTTATAAATTTAGAAGACAATCCATAACTTCTTAAATCTTAGATTGAAAATGAAAAATGGACCAAAGTATAGGAGGTTTTTTGTAATTATCCTAAAAGTTTTAGTGACTTCGATCTATTTTTTTCATTATGTCTAGAGAGGAAAAACACTTTCATGAAATTTCCCTTGAAAACACAAACTCATTGATACTAGTATCATTCGTTTTAGTGGATTGAATGTTGACATTCGACTACTTTCTCTCTCATCTATATTTTCTAGTGACACTCTCTTTTCTCTCAACTTTCAAAGATTGAAATGAAAAAAAAAGTAAAGTTTTGGACTGAAAGTGAAATTATAAAATATCAGGGGTCACACAATAAATAAATTAAAAAACACAAGGAGCAAAATAAAGTTTTCCATGCCAATATCAAAATGAGGTTTGTTTTGTTTATACTTTTTTTTTTGTAACATTTAGTTCTTCTTCTTTTAATTTCTATGTTTTGATTGAAATGTGAAATTATAAAATAATAGGGACCACACAAGAAATAAACTAAAAACTATACGAATGGAAATGAAGTTTTTCATGCCAATATCAAAAAGAGGTCTATTTTTGTTTTTTTAAAAAAAAATTGATCATTTTTCTTTTAGTTTCTATGCTTATTTATATATAAATTTGGTTTTTCAAAATTATTATTAATTCATTACCAAAATATCCCTAATACTTTATATGTATGAGAAAATACAAATCAAAAGACATCTTTGTTAGGTTTTTCAAAACTTCTATACATAGCGGAAACGATAATACAAAAACTTTTTCGGGAGTTCCAAAGACTCTGTTAGACAATCTAGGGTTGTCTAGAGTTTGAGTGAAGATTATATGAAGATCGCATCTTCTTCTTTTTTAGGTTAGATCAACTTCTTCAAGGCTTAGTTGTCACAAATGACAAACCTACCAAGTGTTTGGCCTCTAACAATAATGCACACAAACCACTATGGAAAAATCTCCTAAAACCCTTTTAGAAGAGATGAATCATTGTGCTTTTGAGAGTTAGCTCTTTCTTTTATGTATTCAGATGTTTTTTTATTGTTTATAACTTACATAGTTTTTTCTCTATACAGAAAATATAAGGCATACCATTCTATTTATAGAAAAACATGATAACCCTATAAATAACAAAACATCAATTTTACACTGAATAATATGATATATTATTTCATGATAATTTTAAAAATTTATTCAATCAAGTCCATACTTGATTTTTCTAGGTCTATAATTGAATCTCTTATATTAATTACATTTTAGTTCTCAATTTCTAAAACTTATTTACAATTAAGACACTTGCTAGTTTAATTTCTAACCAATTTTTTTTATGTGTGTGACCCATTAGTTTTCCTAATATGTTGGCCCAAATATAAATCACAATCCTAAATAAAATAAGACTAAATAAATTAAACAATTCAACTTATTATCAATTCAATAAATTGATTGATTTATATTTAAAGATCCAGTATAATATCTAGTAATGTGTCATAATCCTCTAAATATTAGGAAAGTCATAAGTGATTTGACTTAACCTTTCAAAAATTTGTTTCTTAGTGTAGTTATTATCTCTTCATCAAGAATTTGATAATTTACATATTATAGAATAAAGTGTGTTTTCTTTATCAAAACATGTTTGTTCTCAACACCGTAGTTATTGATTATTTGAATAAGATTTAAAATTATTTTCAAGTCTCATTCCACCTTACACAAAGATTTTACAATCAATACTATTTAAGAACAGATAAAAGATTTTTTCTAAATTAGATAGGGTGATGAATCATATATTGATCACTTACATACATTTATATAGCTTATGTTATACACAATATTTGCCCACTTGATACCTTTAATCAGGGAAACATATAGTTATGAGCAAAACATAATGTTCTATATATAAGGTAACTTGGTGATCTTAAGTTTAAAGATTACATACACAACTGTCACATGAGTCTTTCCATAGATAAAAATGATCTATCCATATGGAATCCCCATACATGTCAGTTCAATGTACATATCATCTAACAATAAACTATATATTAGTTTCTGGTATCCCTCGTTTCTTAGTTTATGAGAACAACTATTTTCTTTCTTAAAAGAAAGAACATAATATATATTAGTCTTAATTAACAACTCTAGAAATCACCCAATCTTAATAGAATTTCGGTCAGGAACATTTAGGAACAATGTCTTGATACAATAAAAATTTCATAATTATAACAACTTTATAATTTTTATCATAAGGACTTTATCTTTACTCTAGATTCATTAATTAAACATTAGACTCGTTAATCAAATATAAATGAATATTAAATATATAAAAAATCTTTATTAATAAAAATATGATTTTATATAAACAAAGTTGTTATCATATGTAATTAACCGATTGACTACATGACATATACATTAATAGTCTTAGCATATAAAACCATGTTAGTGTGACTGAGGAGGATGAATTTCAATTAAAAAAATTCAATGACTAAAAAAAAAAGATTGATATGGATAGTAACCGGCCCTATATCTTTATATGAACAATAATCGACCATAGATCTTCTAGTGTATATAGTAATAGTAATTCACTAGATAATTGGTTCACGTTACATCACGGATCAGATTAATTTTTTTAATTAAAAAAATATCTAGACATTGTCAATGTATTTTTAGCAGCATGAAAAATCTTAATTATTAACTCAAATCTAAGGTAAATGTTTAATGAAATAGATCTATGCACCAACAATTTTTAAAATAGATCTTACCACTAACTAACAACTAAGTTGCAATGTTAAAAAATAGATACAAATAAATATATCATATCATATGCTATAGAGAGCCCTTTATTTTTATTAACTTCATTATATGACACTAATTTTTTTATATAAAAAAATAATTTAAATTCTATTAAAATAAAATAATATTATAGTAAAAATCTTTCTTTTCTGATTAATATCTATAACATAAACAAACAAAAAAAAACTAACATGTTTTTCTATCATTTATTTAATAAAACCTAAAAGCATTAACATGGTATCTCATTTTTCAAGAGATGATTTAAAATAAAAAGAAGAAGATACCTGTCAAACTAAAAGCATGTATCTTATTTTTCATGAGAATATTTATTTTCTAGACAATATTATATCATTATTTCAAAAACAATTTTATTTATAAGAAATGGAACCCTAATAATTTTAAAACAAGTGTGTTAAAAAACATAAGAGTAATACAATGTTTGTATGTTATCACGGAAATATATTAAAACAATTTTTTTAAAAAAAATTATTTTTATATCAGAACATCAAAATAAACTGAAAACATTTAAATATTTCAATTTTAGCAAATCTTTATTTAGACTATACTCCCAAACAAAAACAAAGACTTAATAAGGTTCAACCCCCCATACCCAAGAAAACAAATGAAAACAAATGAGGTCTAATAAAATAGGTTTCGAAGTCAATATTACCTCTCACACGTTTAAATAAGTGAAAGGAAAAAAATCTACTTAGTTCTCTGTAAATATTTATGAGATGATTTTTGCCTCAAATTCTATTTGTTTTTGTTTATAAAAATATTTTTAAAAAACAATTAAATTTTTTTTCTTCAAATTAATTTATTTTTAATGTTGTTAGATCATTTTGATATGCTGATGTGAAAAATATTTTTTTAAATAAAATTATTTTAATATATTTTTAAATAAAAAATACTTTAAAAAATAATCACTATAATAATACTAAAAAAATCTCAAAAAGACTTGATCTTGCTCGCAAAAGTTTCCAATAATTTCATAGATACAAGCATGAAGCTTGTTGATGATTCTCTTTAGTCAATCATCTGGTTAGGATCTCCTAGCATGAGCGATATATTAACAAAGAAACTAAATCATGTTGCGATATTACTGTTCATCCAGACTCATGCAACTATGAATTGTAACAGTTGCCTCAACTCGCATATCTTTTCTTTTGGTTTGTACACACATGCCCTTTTCTTTTCTTTTAGTTTCTGCATTATTAAATGAGCGAGCCAGTACCTTTTCTTCCGCATGTATTTGTTGTCAATTAGTGCATTAAATAAGTGAGGCAATGACATCATTGATATCTTGTTTGCTGTCACATTGTTCTCTTTATAATATTGGGAGAGTTGTCTGGTTTGTTTGGGAAATAGTGTCGTGTTTGTTAGATAAGATTCTACACTTTTTACATGTGATTCATTTTGCAACAATTGTGCTCTATTTTTTGTTTGACCAGAAATTGAAAATTCCCTATTCGTTTTTAGTTTACAGCCAAATGTCTTTTCTTTTGGTTTGTTTGTTTTCAATGCATGTGATGGACTTCAACTAGAGGTGTTTTTGGATTTTTCTTTGTGCTGGTTTTTTCGTTGGCCAAATGTCAGTTCTAAAGAGTTATTATGGCAATTGTTTTTCTTGCGTGTGGGTTCCTTTTGTTTCTCTTAGATTCAAGTATGTGCATTTCTTTGCCCCCAGTTGTTGCACTCTTTTTTTTTCTCCATTACCTATCATGCTGGTTGTTGCACTATCAGTTTAGTCTTTTTTCCCTCTCTCCATTGCCTTTCTTACTATCTTTGTTTAGTTTGTTTTCTGATGCGTCCATAATTAATCTGTGTGGTGCCTCTCTTTTCAGCAGATTTGTTGAGCTTTTCTAGTGTGTGTGTGTGTAGCTAGTCAGTTGAAGTCGGTGGAAAGTGAAGGTTTTTTCTGGTCTCGAGCTCCGAATAAGCTAATTGCTTTTTTAATGCCCATAAAAACCGGAATGTATGGAAACACTTACTAAAATATAAATTAAATTAAAATTAAAAAACACTAAAATAGAACCCTCTTTCACTTTTATTTGCATTCTATTTCATGCAAGAAGTGTCTCGGAATGGTTCATCTATCAATTGAAATTAAAATTTATGAAAGACTTTAATTTATTGCTGGGGAAAAATTTGAAAGAAAAAAGATCAAAATTATAGAAAAAACATGCATTTTATTTTTATTGTTCAAGAAGCATGAAAAACTATAGTTTGATCTCTAAGATTTTAAACTTGTATATTTATTTGGTCCCTATTGTATATTTAAATCCTAAATTTTACTTTGCTTACTTTTGATTCCTAAGTTGATTTAGGAAAGAGAAAAACATCAAAAAGAAAGAAAAAAAATGTTTGATCGTCGATATTATAGCAATGAAAAGGGTTGATTTTGATGATTTGAAACTTTCAACTTGCTGGAAAAAAAAAGATTCAAGCTAAGAAATGTTTTTTAAATTGGTAATTTTTTTTACTAATTTTATGCTATTTTAGGGTAAAAAATAAGAATATTAATAATAATTTTTAGTTTATTTTTCATGGGATAATCAAACACTAAAAAACTTTCCAAAACAAATGAGTCCTTATACTGTGTAAAATGACAATATATAGCTTCAAAGCAAAGACTAAGCATACCATACCAATGAAATGTTGGTCTAGCGATTAAAGCACTATTATATCCCTGCAAGGATGAGAATACAAGTTCGATCTCCAGAACACACACTTATTGAGAAGGACAGCCACAAACCTCGAACATAACTAGTCTTATCCTTTAAAAGGATGTTAGAATACCCAGGTAAGAACCAAAAAATAAAAAAAGATGACTAAGGATCCTTTCCTTATGCTCATGTCAAACACCACTAGAGTAAGCAAATGCAACTAATGTCAATAAACAAAGCGTTGAGAATAGAAGAGAAGATTGTCATTCAAGAGGAGGAGAGTTTGCAAGAGAAGATAATCGTGTCCAATAGTTCCAAATCAAAAGAAAACAAGTCAATTGTAGGGAAATTTATTGCCTCTTGAGCCATTATAATTGTCAGTTTCAGTGTTGCACTGTCATTCTGGTGACAAGAGCGTACAATATTTCAAGAGGCATGATGGTGATTGACCGTCTTTATTCCATTCATCAAAGAAATTTACTGGCCTTGTTGAGTGATGCCGGGGCAGCTGAAAGGATCATTTCCTGTTTCTCTTGCATTGATTGCTTTTGATGTTCCACTCGCTGAAGCTGTGACGACAGTTGAAGCAAGTCAATAGTCGTGTCATCTTCACTGCCAAGGTGATCTTTGGCATTAAATCCATGGTATACCCCATCTGTTATATCAAAGTTGACGACATGACTATTTTCAGGTATCGGTATTGGACCCAAATGACTCCCCTTGACGGAACTCGTCACCCATGAAGGGAACTTATTTGGCACCCCAGTACTTGAAGAAACCTGTGAGCTAACTCCTATGATTTGATCCATGCTGTAACATGTATTTCTGCATGAAACTAGCAGCTGCTGGGCCATAGGAATTCCTGATGAATGGCTTGAAGAATTTTGTGATTGAGATGACAGAAGAGAGCGAGCACAGCCAGAAGCTGTGATCCCCGATAACTCTTGAATGGTTGATGCTGCATCAAAAGCAGCGAATTCATCATTTCCCAAAGACGTATCCTGGAGAAACGAATGTGAACTAGAAGTTCTGCCTCCCATAACATCTGGATATCTATCAGTGCTCTCGTTGAAAATGCTTCCTGATGCAGTGCTAGCTCCATCTTCATGAAAAGTTGGAAACATTTTCTCAGAATTATTAGAAGGGAAGAGGGGCTTTGAATGCAGATATGCATTTGTAATGGGAATTGCTGATGGTGGACTAAAACCAGTCCCATCTTCAATTTTTACACGCTTGCACCAATCATTTGCTCCATATTTATCAGGATGCGATAGGCCACTCTGGAGTATGTCTTGGCAGATAAAAGATGTTGTTGGTAACGCAGTTCCATGAAACCTACTGCTGGAAAAGCCTGCACCATGTTGGGGAAAAGATTTCAGGTTTCCAAAATAAAACGTCTAACAAATCAGAAAAGGATATCAAACAAGAAATTGTTGCATAGAGCACTAGGATGTCCTGATTCTAGAAGAAAATTTGGCACAGAAACAATAAGCTATCATTTCTCTACAAAGAGGCAAGCCATACTGCATCCATTGTTTCATCATGTCCCTGGGAAACAGAAACGATCCAAAGCCTTACAATAGATGTGTCTTGCTGAAGTTATCCAATATTCATATTTTTCTTTTCTTGATTTTGGTTAGAACCATCGAGAATGTTATTGAAAAATGCTATACTACATTAATAATGTGTAAAATATAGGCGAATGACTTGATCTGCAGGTCACGTAAGGCTATTACTACTACCACGGAATTACCAAGTGCTAGCACAACCTAACTAAGGTCTGGAAAGGATGTTCCGTTGATCCTAAATTAGATGCTCTAAAGATCAAAACCATGCAGTCCAAAAGGCTCAGTTCCTCTTTATCTTCCCAGCAATTATGGGGTTGCTACTTGCGTGGTTCCATTGGGATACTTGAAACAAGTCTGTACACAAAACAATCAAGTATTGAGTCAGCATGGCTATGAAAAGCAAATGAGCCTTTCATGACTGATGAGCATGACCTTAAAGTGACATTTCAAGGAAGAACAGTCCCTGCTGTAGCTTATCTGGATGATATCTGAAGAAATGCAGCATCTGAAGGTGACTATAACAATTTCCAACATGGTAAAAATTCTGTACTTAATTTTAGCAATCAGAAGCAAGTTTTCAGAAGAAATGGTTCCTGATTTCATTTTCATTCAAATTGGGTATCCAAAAGGTTTGCAAGTATGTTACGTCTGCAGAGTGAAGCATAGCCTGGCAGTTTAAGTTCTTCCGGAAGTGAAACAAAATATTGATGTTAATTCCGTGAACATGCTTCTAAAGGCATACATTTGTACACAGGTTCCCAAAAACAGACCAAAATATTCCAGCATAAACTAGGATGAAATCAGAGAAAGCTGCATTATTTATCTACTAGCAAACAAGACATCAGAAAAAAAATTTGATACACAAAAGCGAGTCAATTTTGATAAAGAAAATGTAGGAGAAAAAAAAACAGCAAGTTCAGTTAAGATCAACATGTTAAAAATTCTTTTGTATACATTAAAACGAGAATAACAAAACCAAGAATTCTTGGAATGGATAGATATGACAGGGAGTTCCTCCAATACCATAGCCGACTACCATGATTCAAGCTGAGAAAGAAATATAATTTCACCCTCACTTCCTTGAACAAAGTCTAACTACCTAAGAAATTATCAAGTAGTGCATGTATCAACTTCTGAACTACTGCATGAGATAGGAAAAGGTTAAAAAATACAGAAATTGTACAGAGATACTGGTGCAACCAACCTAGATGAAAAATACCATTGATTTATTAAGAGTTACCTTAGTTATTAACTTCATAGAGGTAACTGAACATCTAGGAAGTAAAATTCAAGGGCTAACATATCAAAAAATTTCTACAGCTTGATAAGAAGTTAAGGTGAAGATGACCTTAACGAGACATCCAGACCACGACCAAATATAGCATTCTCTAAACTGACAGCTAAAGCAGTATGCTGCTGCTATAAACTTAAGCAGAGAAAATACAGTAAAGATAGTAATAGATATTATGCATGTTTTACCACTGTAAGGGTGAAGTAGCCTTCCAGTTCGTCCAGATTGAAGACCAACTTGAGGCTTTCTCCTTCGCTCATTATGGCCTGCAAGGCGTTTGCGACAGCTGCGCTTACCATCATCAAATTCAGCGAGCAAATGAAACCTAGGCAAGTCAAAAACTAGTGCACATTATAGTGGGAATAATGTAGTATAGAGCCATTGTGAAAATATTTAACAGGAATTAAGAATTTACGTTTATACTTCAATGATGATATCTGAAACAAAGATCCCTAACAGGCAAAAGCTAAAAGATAAATCTGAACTTATTGAGATGTTTGAATTAGGAAAACGCATAGACCTTTATGGAAGAGGAAATGCAAGAATTTAAAGAGAGAGAAAATGCAGAAGAAGAACACTCGAGAGAGAGGGACACAAGAAAACAAGTACAGCTTCAACCCTTCTACCAGTGAAAAAAAAAAGCATAATGTAAACATGACAAACCTGCTGCATTGCTGACAGAACCTCTGTTCTATTCCGTTGACAATGACTTTGGCAGTCCTGGAGTGGACTTCACATACTTTATGTCTCTTGTGATACTCTTTTGAGGAGCTGAGATCCTTGTTACAATCATAAACTTGGCAATAGGCAGTATGGGAATTCATTCCTGCTCGATGCCTTCTTGGAGGTGCAGATGACTTAGATGGGGACACGATAGATGTGCTTTTGGGAATTCTTCTGCAATTCTGTACATCTCTAGGATCACCAAACCTCCCAAGATTCAAATCAATGAATGCAGAAACCCTGCAATCAGAGTCCATCGCAGTGCTTGAAAGCCTGGAAGTGGACTCATCTTCTAAGGAAAATGAATTTGGGGTTACCACAAAGGGATTGATGTTTTTTCTACCAGACACCTCACTTATTAAGGCATTCCTGATTGAGGTGTCAGGTGCATGTTTCTCTATCAATTGCTGATAACCTAGTTCCCCACGAGCTCCATTCTCAATAGCTTGTGAACCTGAGGCTAAGAAGTTATATTCAAAATTACATTGATTTTTCAAATCGCAACTCATCAAAACATTTTTGCTTCTTGAAAACGTATCAGAAGATGATGTTGGCTCATTGGTTACATGACCCTTCCCTCCAAGAACATAGCTCCCAGACTCCATTACAGATGACAAAACCACAGTTTATTAAAATCCACTTTCAAAATTAAGCAAGAAAATCATCCCCTTAACACTTTATAACTAAAAAAGGCAAAAACCAAGTTAAATTGTATCTCCTAAACCACAAGGGGCTTCAAACAAAAAACAAACCACGCGTGACTGATTGTTCAAGAATCTTGCTGAGCTCTGCGCACACTAACTAAAAAGAGCCCAACTCTTTCCAGCCTCCGATTTATGGAACAAATCAGTTCCTGAGACATCAAATGCATCAGATAAGAAAACCCATCAAAGACGCCTCAAATTCCAGAGATTTGAACAGCAGAAAAATGACACTGAACCAAAGACGAGGGGTTTGAAAAAGAAGAATTACTGTGCAGAACTAGGCTAAAATTTTAAGACTTGCGAAAATCTTTAACACAGAGGAAATGAAAAGTTCCAGATAGCAAGGCAGCTGAAGAAAGCAATTTTAGTTGAAAACATGGCTGTGCTTTAATAGTTTGGAGTGGAGAAGTGGAATGGTGAAATGAGGTGGTTGGTTACCTTTAGGCAGACCCAATTCACTGAAAATGATTTTTCATAGTTGTGTTCCCCGAGACTCCATGAATCAGAGCCAGTAGTAGTTGCTAATTTTGGAGAGAGAAAACAGACATTGACTCAATTGACAAATGATTCTCAAACTCCTTTTTACTTTCTTTAGTAATTAAGTTAGTTACTATATGGTTACCAAATAAAGAATATAAATTAAATATTATAAAAGTTAGTTACTAGATGCCATTTCTTACACTGTAACACGATATGTTCAAAAGAAGAAGAAACATCCCTTCCTTAATCTAATAAATTTCTAATTTTCTTTTTTCTTTAAGGTAGTTTATTCCATTTACCGACCTTCGCTGCTGCAAGTTATACTATTTTTCTTTTGAACCATAAAAAAAATTATAAATATTGTTTGAATTTTATTTTTTTTAACATCATTAAACTCAAAAAACTATAGGATAAACAATAATATGGTTTGCACTTTAAAAAATGAGGCTGATATAAAACTCTATAAAAAAATAAATCAAAACTAATTAATCCTATAGAAACTAAAACAAAATATATCTTGAAAACTAATTTAAAATAAACCAAATACTTAAAAAAAATTCAGTATTGTATTTAAAAAAAAATACATAACAACATATTTGATCGATTAGATCGAGTTGAGCTTTGTAGATTAATCTATCAAACCTGCGATCGAAAAGAGTTTAATGATTTTTTTAATAAATTTATTCTTTACCAAAATATAAAATAAAAAGAAAAAAGAAAATCCAAAAAGAAGCCCTAGCACTTGGGCCTTAAAAAAAAAGCTCAGAATTGTGGGCCTATCAGCCTAACCTGTGTTCCTTGACCTGATTTTATATATTTTTTAATTTTTTCAATGGGCGAGCAACATATCACTTACCCCTATCCATTTGTTTTTTAAAAAAAAGATAGGACTCGTCATCTTCTCTTTGTAGAATCCGATAACTAAGGAGTAGCTGGAAAATCAGTGCTTCGATTTTGTTTTGCTAGAAAACCTCATTTTCAATCTATTTTTGAATCAAAACATGAAAAACTCTATGAACATCTTGATAAAACTATTTATGATCTTAATAAACCTAAAAAACGACTCAAAAACCTGAAATACTATTTTTCTTTAAAAAACCCTTCCTTAATCTAATGAATTTCTACTTTTCTTTTTCTTTAGGGTAGTCTAGTCCATTTACCAACACTTCGCTACGAATTATACTATTTTTCTTTTGAAAAATAAAAAAATATCAAGATTGTTTAAATTTTTTTGGTGTCATTAAACTCAGCAAACTATACGATCAATAATAATGTGGTTTGGATTTTTAAAAAAATCAAGATAATAAAAAACCCTACAAAAAACAAATCAAAACCAATTAATCTTATAGAAATCAAAACAAAACATATCTTCCAGACTAATTCAAAATAAACCGAATGCTTAAAATGTTTTTAGTATTGCATCTTTTTTAAAAAAAAAATTACACAACAACATATTTAATCGATTCGATCTTTGAGACCTAAAATGTCAAACTCATGATTCGGATTATGGAATTCAATAGGTTTAATTTCTTTTCTTTTTAATATATTTTTCCTTAATTATAGGATAAAAAAAGTTAGTTAAAAAAACTAAAGGATGAAATTCAAAGAAAATAAAGGAACAAAAAAATCTACAAAATGACTTAAAAAAATTACACTTGCAACTTGAAGTATTAGGTTGTGATAACCATGTAAAAATTTGATTTGAACAAATTAATCCTAAAAAAAAATACACCACAAAGAAAAATTAAAAAAAAAACAAATGCTTAAAAGAATATCGATCGAACATATTTTTTTATAAAACAAACATTTTGACGATAAAATATTAGATCAAGCTGAACTTTTTAGATTAACTTGTCAAACCTACGACCCAAATGGGTTTAAAGATTTTTTTAATAAGCTCTATAAACACATTGATAAAACTATTTATGATCTCAATCAACCTACAAAATGACTCAAAAACCTTAAATCAACTTCAGCCCAAAAATCTTCACGCGATTGAGAAGGAGAAGGAAAAATAATACCTAGGTGAAACTCTCATTATCAAGTGAATCTCATTGACACCAAGACTGACCATTTCTTATAGTAAAAATCGGTGTATATTATGACTTTCTCTCTTTACATCGAGATTCAGTGACTCTCTCCCTCTCCTCTAACAAAAAAAAAATACTATAAAACGAGGGAGATAAAGTTTGGTATCAAATTTGCATTTCTGATAACTAAAGAGACTGATCATTTATTAATTGAAAAGTAGAGGGATCAAATTGAACTTTTCTTATGAAATTCTAAGTTGTCACTTAGTTTACCCACCTTTTCTTTTTGTCATATGTATTTTAATTTCATCATTCTTTAACAAATTAGAAGCAATTGGTTTGTTTTTTAATAGTTGCTACAGTAATATCATCACACTGCGTACTGTTTTGTAAATTTAATGAGAAGAGTTGAGATTTTTTCAATTATATTATAATGAAATAATATATTTAAAAGGGTTTTATGTATATATAGTGTGTGAGATGATACAATATTTTTTTTTGTACATATTATTAAATTTTAATAACAATAATAAAACTTATCCAACATTTTGATTATTTTAAGAAAGATACTGACAACTTATATGGTGCAATTTATAGTTACTGGGGAAGAAGCTACACCTTTTTTACTATAACCAATAACTAAAAATATCTCTTCACCCTATCAAAATGTAAATTTAGGAAGATGAAGGATTAGCTCTGGACCCTCCGACCTTCAGTTGTTAACTAGATCATGTAGGCACTGCGTTATTATTGGGATCAATTTTTTTTAATGAAAAAACATTATTCAAATAATATGTTTTCTAATTAAATAAATTTTAATCATAAACTTAAAATATGTTGCATATTAGATGATATTTGTTTTTAGATATTGATATAGAGATATATTTTGGATGATATTTTTTAAAAAAATATTAAGACTGTGATATATTAGATTGACTCAAGTTAACTTTTTGAATATATAACCCGAGTCATGAGATAGTGATAACCCTATAGAAACCAAATCAAAATAAATTATGAAAGTCAATCTCTACTAAATCCAATCTTGAAAGACAAAATTGAAAAAGAATTGATAAAAAAACTAGTTGAACAAACCCAAATTAACATGTCAAATCCGCAGATCGGGTTATGAGATCGAAATAATCTTATAGAAAGCAAATAAAAAAAATTATAAAACTCAATTTCTAACGAACTCAATATTGAACGATGAAATAAATAAATAATTAAAAAAAACAGTCTCAAAAAACAACTTGAATCAATTCGAGTTAATATATTAAATCTACAACCTGAATTATGAGATTGAAATAAATTCATAAAAAGTAAATAATAAAATTTTTTATGAGGCTTATTTTCAATAGATGTAATATGAAAGTTTGAATTTGAGTAAAAAAAACATCTAATTTTGAAGACTGTTATATAACAAACAGAAAAAATAAAATATAAAAATAAATATAATTTATAAATATAATCTAATATTAAATAATAAAAAAATTTCATTGAAAGGTTAAATTAAAAAAAAATATAAGAAAAAAAAGTGGGTGTAACTAAAGTAATATAACCGCACTTTTTAATGTTTTTTTTTTTCCAACAATAATATAATAAAAAAAAGGTCTAAATTGTACGAACTGCAAACACGTTAAGTAACTTACTCTGGGGAAGCAAGCATTTTCCAAGACATTTTACAGATACCTTTAAGGAGACCCACTGGGACCAGCTATTTCTACATTATTGATACTTCCTGCCTGCGATATCGGTAACCTGTCTTGTAGTGCCATAGTTTCTTTCTTCTCTTTTTCTTTTTCTTTTTATTTTTTCATGATTCTGCAGCGTCTTAATTTCTCTACTCGATTAAAGGAGAAGAGACGATGACTAGAGAGTGAACATTCTGACTTGAGCCTCAATTTCTGGAAAAAGTGTTCTTGCAGGTGATACCCAGATGGCAGTGTGGAGCCTAGACCTTCTCTAATTCTCTCAACCAGTTCAACTCCTTTTCTTATCATATAAAAATTCAAGAGGTTGTACCATATTTTTTATTGACTAATAAGTTTATTTTTTTTGTTACAAAAAACTATAGTTTTTTATTTTTTTCCTAAAGTTATTCAATTTCTTTTCTATAATTTAAAACGCCATTTGCATATGAAATAAATATTTGTCACGACGTGACATCATGGTGATTAGGGAAAAGAAAAAAAACACATGTCGGTGTATTCTTTTTAAAATGGTTAAACTTGTGAAAAGAAATCGTCACATAATATTATAATTACTAAAAATCCTATTTAGTTTTTAAAAATTTATGATAAGGGACATGTTATGCTTAAAAAAAGATAACATCAATAGTAGAATATATATTCTTATTATAAGCAAATTCGAATGATAGCAGATAATCTTTTTAATTTTTTAAATTCTTTTGAATGATAGTTCTTAATAATATAGTTAAATTTCTATTAACTACTTTAGTTTGACCTTCTATTTGTGGATGATCAGTAGTAGAAAATAACAATTTAATTCTTAATTTCCCTCATAAACTTTTCAAAAGCACCTAAGAAATTTAATATCATGGTCAGACACAATGCTCCTAGGTATCTCATGGAGCCAAATCATCTCTCTAAAAAGCATTTGCTATGTTAGTTGCATCATCAATTTTATGACAATATATGAAATATTCTATCTTAGAAAACTTATCCATAACTATAAAAATAGGATTTCTACCCCTTTTCGACCTAGACAAACCTAACATAAAATCTATAGATATATCAACTCATGGTTCCCTAAGCACTAGCAAAGGAGTATATGAAATCTTGAGGTAAAACTTTAGACTTATCTTATCTACATGTTGTGAATCTATCACGAATCTTTGCACATCTCATTTCATCTTAGGTCAATAAAAGTATTAATGCAAAATATCTAAAGTCTTAACAACCCCAAAGTGTTTCATTAATATGTCTAAATAAGCTTCACAAACTAGCAATTCATGCATAAAATAATTAAGCACACACAATCTCTTTTCTTTAAATATATATCCATCAATCCTATAAAACTTATCAAATGCCAAATGTTCACATAAAACATATACTTGATCGAAATCAAAATCCTCAATAAATAAATCTTTCACAAACTCAAATCCTAATAATTTAGTGTTTAGAGTTGAAAGAAGTACATACCTTCTTAATAGTACATCAACCACTATATTTTCCTTACCTTGCTTGTAGTTAATAACGTATAGGAACGTTTGAATGAACTTTATCCATTTAAGATGTCGATGGTTCAACTTCCTTTGCCCTTAATATATTTTTAATGATTCATGATCGGTATAGATCATGAACTCCTTATGCCACAAGTAATATTACCAACTTTCCAAAGTTCTTACCAAAGCGTAAAGCTCTTTATCATAAGTAAGATAATTCAATGTTGCACCATCGAACTTTTTATTAAAATAAGATATCACAACCTAATTTTGATCACCTATAACTCTAAATATTTTTAAAATTAAAAAATTAAAAATATATGTTCTTGATGTATTTGCGTTATTTTCAACATTTTCAACGTCTTTTCAAAATAATTCAAAATCCAAAAATTTGCCTTCAACGCGTTCAGCTATTAACGCGCACATTTCAAAATCATTGATTGATTCTTATAATTGAGTTAATGTTGTTGTTGCCTTTTTCAAAAACAAAATTGAAATACAAACAAATAAGAAAAAAAAATATGGATAAGGGGACCAAAAGTGCAAGGAAAAAATGAGGGATTAAAATGAGAACACCTCACATTACACAAACCACTATAGTCCCAACCCTTTTTATAGCAGCGTTACCTCCACACAGCAACAACATACTTCCTAGTTGTCGTCTCTTCCAAAACCCACCGCCAACCATACACAAATTGAAAATAAAAAGCCATCATGAGCGGTCCACATTTAGCTCCTCCCTCACGACTAGCCACCATGTTAATCAACCCTTGAGATTTCCCTTTTTTTTTTCATCATCACCAACAGCGACAACCTCACTCTCTACAAACTTGTGAGCCCTCCACATCCAGTATTGTTCTTGAGTTTCCAACAACTTCTCGAATTTATTCCGACATTCGGTAGGTCCATTTTATAAATTCTAAATGTTTAATATATGTGTTAATTGTTTTGAATTTTGGTGGTTTGTAAAAAAGTAATTATAGGATGTATGAGTAAAACAAAATATATTAAAAAAAGAATGTGCTTGTGTGTTGCCTTTTCTTTTTCTTTTTCTTTTTTATTTTATGTTAAATAAATGGTAAAAAAGGGGAAAAGATAAAAAGATAAAAAATTATTAATGAAATTTTTTAATAGCATATGACCAAATCTTAAAGGTTTTTCATGCATATATTCTAAAAAGATAAAATTGTATTTTTATCATGTTTTAAAAATACAAAATGGATATCATAACTAGTTTATGATTATCTATTAGGATTTGGTCAAAACACAAAAAATCCCACAACAATTAAATTGTTTAATTAATATTCGGAGTATTAGGATTTAGGTGTAGACTTTAATTTTTTAGGGTATAAAATTACACTGTAAAGTATATTCTCAAGTATTAAAGATATTAAATAGGAAATAAATGCGAAGTTAAAATTAGGGCCTTGGAATGATTAGGATTTAACCTGATAAAGTAGAAACTTCGTCACGATGTGAGATTTGTCTTGAACCTTAGATAAGACCAACAAATAGAAACATGACTTAGATTAATAATTAATCAACAATGTAGCTTATTTTAGGTAGGGTGCATTGGAGGTGATGCGTCTTCCCCTTACACAACTAATCTCCTTACCCAAACTGTTGCAGACCATGGGTATCCTAGTGACCTTGATATTAGGTGGTGACTCCCTCTAATTATAGCTTTATGATTAAATTTAAACCCTTTTATTTTAGGAGGTAGCTCGGCCATTCGATGTCGTTCATGTCATGATAGGTTGGCGACTCCGCTAGGGACTTGTCTGGTCGGATTGAGCTTTGCTTGTTTGCTTGTTTATTTTTGTTGGTCTGTGTAATTTAGTTTTTGTTTTGCATATTGCTCATGCATAAGTACATCGTATATGGATTAATTCCTTTATACACTTTAATTTTTGAATAAACCTAATTCTAGGTTAGGTGAGGAGTAATAGTCTTTCTTATGATTTTTAGTTGGAGTTCAAATTCGTGAAACATCCAACTATGAGTTAAGTGTTTACTTGGTAATGGTCATATTATGCCCTAATCATTCCTTATAAACTCCTATACTGCCTTCAGGAAAGGTGGTCACTAAGCAAATTATAGACCATTTTAAGACCACGTAGTGAGCCTACCCCTCATGTAGCGGCTTAGAACTTGCCCTTAGGATATTGACTCCTTATTAATTCATTTTTCATCAAGGAAGACTTTATCAATAATTCTAAACTTCGCAAGATTTTATGAGTTAAGACCATGACTTTTTCTTAATATAGGTAAGAATCTGGATGATGTAACTAGTTGGGAGGGAATTGCCCAAAGAAAAAGGCTAGGAAATTACCGCATATAAAAACCATTTTGTCTTTTTCAATGAAAGGGGTTTAAACCCACTTATTTTATAATCTCCAAAGTGTATGAGATTTAACTGAGATGAGGACTTGGAAAAGATCTTTTTAGATTAATCAGACTATGAATTTTTGCCTGTATTGAACAAAGAAGTAATGAATTAGCCCTTTGATCAAGTTAATTCATATTCAATGTACGTGTACATACACTTGCATTCATACATTCATTCATGTTTAAATGTCACGCGTGCATACGCAGGTTAAAATATAGGTCCCTAAAAAGTCCCAATCTGCAAAGTTTACAACACCTGATTGCGACAAAGATGTATGAAGGATAAAAAATAACATGCTCGTTGTGATGCCCACTTCCAAGAGGAGTTGGACTCCCTAAAAGCTAACATAGCTCGCATCACAAGCTTACTTGAACAGACACTCAGACACCTCTCTAGTGAAGACCTGTTTAATCGTCCTATTATTTTTGCAACAATTCAGCCTGAAGAAAGGATGAGAGGACAAGCTTAGGACCCCTAGTGTAACACAACCTTTGTGTAGTCCATAATACCTACGTTAACCCCAACATCTGTTGACATATTTGAAAGCAAGCCTTAAAAAATGAAGTATGTTAAGGACATTAACTATAATAATATAGCAGCACTAGAAGCAAGAGTGAAGGCTATTGAGGGAGCAGACTTGTATAACCTCTCACAAGCTATGAAAATATGTGTAGTCCTGAATGTGAGTGCACCAAAGAATTTCCATGTACTTGAGTTCATAAAGTACACAGGAACTCAATGCCCTGCCACTCACCTCAAGTCCTATTGCAACAAGATGATAAAAGTTGTGCATGATGAAAAATTATTAATGCATTTTTTTCAAGATAGCCTGAATATAGTAGCATTAAGTTGGTACATGAGGTTATATAATTTAGTGTTTAAAGTTGAAAGAAGTACATACCTTTAAGATAGTACATCAGCCAATATATCTTCCTTACCATGCTTGAACTTAATCAAATATTAACGTTTCAATGAACTCTACCCATTTGGCTTGCTGACAGTTTAGTTTCCTTTGCCCTTAAGATGTTTTAATGACTCATGATGGGTATGGATCATGAACTCCTTAGGCCACAAGTAATTTTACCAACTTTTCAAAATTCTTACCAAAGTGTAAAACTCTTTATCATAAGTAGGATAATTCAATGTTGCACCATTAAGCTTTTCGCTAAAATAAGTTATGAGTGTTTTTTCTTGTATTAAAACAATTATAATACCTATCCTTGAGATATCACATTCGATCTCAAAAGTTTTTGTAAAACTAGGCTATGATAATAATGGAGCTGAATTTTTTTTCCTTTAATAAACTAGTCACATTTTTGGATTAACATATAAATATTCTTTTTGCAAAACAACTAATACATTCCTTCAATATTCAAAATGCTCCTCTAAATTCTTGATATAAATGAAAATATTATCAACATAAACTACAACAAACTTACCTATAAAATTTCACAAAACATGGTTCATTAATCTTATAAAAGTACTAGTTGCATTAGTAAGTCTAAAAGACATAACTAAGCACTCATACAAATCATATTTAGTTTTGAAGGCAATTTTCCATTCATTTTCCTCTTCCTTTATTATTTAATGATATATACTTTTCAAATCAATCTTAGGAAACACACAAGACCTATACAACTCATCTAACATATCATCAAGTCTATGAAGTGGGTGTCTATACCTTACCATAATATTATTGATGGCACGACAATAAACACACATCCTTCAAGTCCATGCTTTTTCAGTATTAACAATACTTGAACTACACATGAACCCATGTTTTCTCTTATGTACCATTTTCTCATCAATTCTTCCACTTACCTTTGAAGTTTCTTTATGTCTTTGTCATTCATTTTTAAAATTACATTAATCATGTCCCTTATATAAATTGATATATTATTGGCAATGCACTAGTAAATATGACTTAAGAATATCTCGATATATACTTTCATAACCTAATTTTTTATCCTCTCGAAAAAAAATATAATATTTCCATAAAAAAATATATTTCAAAAATAAATTAAAAAAAAGAAAAAAAATAACTATAAAAATGCAATTAGAGATGAAATCAAGAAGAAAAATTATGATAGGGGTTGAAGTTAACTAAAAATGGAAAATTGCAAAGCCAAAGACTAAAGTGGAAAAGGAGGCAACATGTAAGGACAAGAAAAATAAATCAGTGATGGAATTATGAGGAAAATAGGTGCAATTGGCCAAAAATACAAAAATATAAATCCAATGACTAAATTGGAAGATGCAATATACAAAGGTTGTTAAATTGTGCACTTACGAACTAAATTGAAAGGAATTATGAGAAACAAATTATAATTGATCAAGAAAATGCAAAAATAAAAATCTAAGGACCAAAATAGAAAAGAAGGCAAACTCAGAGGATCAACTTAAAAACCCTAAACTTCCCCCCTTTTAGGCAAAACGACACTGTTTTGGTGTGAAAAATAGCATTTTATTTTTCCTTCCCTAGGCACCTGTAGTAATTTCCTTTTGTTTTCTTGTTCTTGGCTTGACTTTAGCCACTTCATTCTCTCTCCCACACCCATAAAAAAACACTCCAATACACTCAATCCCTTCTTTGATATCTCGTCTCCCATGACCCTCCATAAACAAAGAGACATTTGAAACCACTACAAAATAAGGCTAAAGTAGACCACATAATCATAATTTCTTGAAAAGACAACTTACATGAAGGGTTGAGATTCATCCTAAAGGACCAGGGTCCTGATCAAGCCATCTAGGAGGGATTCTAGAAGCTTTTTCCCTTTATAAATAAAGGTAGAAGTATAAAAATAGGAGGAGGGCACATAAAGAGAGAAACTCGAAGAGAGAGAGAGAAAAGAAACAAAGAAAGATTTTTTTTATCTTGAGAAAATAAGTGTTATTTGAGATAGGAGACAAGAGATGAAGAGGAGGAAGAAGAAAAGGTGCAAGAAAAATTCAAGGAAGAAGAAGAAAAAAAGAAAACTGAAGTTAGAAAGAGAGAAACCCAAAGAGCAAGAGAGAGGATAAAAGAGTTTTTTAGTTGAAAATGGAGGAGTTTTGACCATTAGATGGGAGAGAAGAAAAAGAAAAAAAAAAGGAAAAGGAAGAAGAAAAAAAGTAGAAGAAAAAATAAAATCCAAAGTAAAAGAGACAAAAACCACCCTTTATTGCCAGCCCCACAACGATCTCCACCATCGATAACAACAGCAACAGATCCTCCTCATCTAGAACTAGCTTTAAAGTTAGCTTGGTGTTTTTTCCTTCTCTTTTATTTTTCTTCCAATATGCATGTATAAAAACATTATTCAAAATGCAAAATAACATATATGTTACTATTCATGCATGGTCATTATTCACTTATGTATTTTTATTTTATCTTTATTTGCTTCGTGTTAATCTTATTTTTATTTTGTATATAAGTATGTTTAAAAAATATTTTCAAGAAAGGAAAAAAAATAACGTCAACACATTTTTGTCAAATTAGTGTCATGTTCTTGATTGCGCTTGGGTTTTAATAGCTTAGTCAATGTGTCTCCTAGTTTTTAGAGACCGATATAGACCTGATGTGATTTTTTTTAACCTAATAATTGAGCTCATAAATGCATCAACGAGTTTTCATCAAGTTTTGTTTGAGTTCTTTAAACTATTAGATCGATGAATCTCCTAGTTTTAGAGTCCGATGTAGACCTAACACGATGTTTTTAGCCTTAAAAGGAGTTCAAAAGTGCGTCAATGATTTTTCATGTTTTCATTAACTTGGCAACGTTTTGGTTTAAGCTTGGTTTTTTAATGGCTAGGTCAATAAGTCTTCTTCTATTAGGGACTGATATAGGTCTAACATGATTTTTTACTAAAAATAAAAATAAATATAAGAGAAAAATCATCAAGTTGTGAGGCTCTTGATTTAGGGCTCGACATTAACTTCGACAAATATCAATCAATAAATAACTTATGAATAAAATCAAAAAAATAGTTTTAACAATTAATGACATCCATATTTGAGAGAAAACACATAGCCAATGTAACTTCTTTTTTTAAGAAAAGATCCGATAAGGTGATGTTTATCTTTCCTTAAGAATAACCAACCCCTTATTCAAATTTTTAAAACCAATGCATATTTAGGACTCTTTGTCTCCTTTAAAAAGTAGGCAGAAACTCTATTTTTTTATATTTTCCTTTTAATTTCAGATGGGCCAAAGAATAATTTTACAACAAACCCGAACCCAAGCTCAAAACAGGCTGGAAAAAATAATTTCTTATGAGCTAAAAAGTTATTTTACAGTAAACCAAAACCTAAACGCAAGCCTAAGCTTAGGACATAAGACCTATGACCCAAGGCTCAAAGCTCGTTGATGCGAACCTCGTGATCACATGGTCATACAACCCACACGCAAAGACGCCAATTCTTGGAAAGTCAAGCAAATTAGGTTTGAAAGGAGTGTGACACAAAGATAACTTGTACCTAGGCACTAGCAGTATTGGAAACGGAGATCCCCACCCAACGAATATTGATTCGTGAATGAGAAGTATAAGGATGATGCCACGAAGACAATTGTTCTTCGATAAGTTGTTTTCAGTTCTTTAGAGAACCAAGGAAGAGAGATTATCCCACCAACACACAATAAGTGCAGTAAAGAAGTTTATTGATCTGAAAATTGCGTAACCTTACATGTTTGGTTATGCCTTTATTTATACTGACTCTAGACTTAAAAAAACCCTAATGGACCCCTCTTAGGTGGACTTATATGAAGTCCACTTACAATTGACCCAAATAAGTAATAATAACCCAAAAACTAAGAAGAAAATAGTAAAAATCTGAAAATTATCATGCTAAATATGCTAGAATCAAATTTGTCACCCTTAAGAAGTCTTAAATAAACTAGGAAAAATTTGATTTGGAAAATTTGTGTTGTCGCCCCCCTTTGATGTCCTTGATTAGCTTGGATTTCCTTGCTTAACTTGGACAAATAAGAAAACAAATTTTCTTTTTTATTGTTGATTTAATTACTTTCCTTCCTAAGTTAGGAAAAGCATTAAATAGTCCTTCCCTCTTTAGGAATAAGATATGGCCAACTTCCTTACTTAATTAGAAGAATAAATTGCTGACTTCTTATCCTTGTAGCATTAGGAAAAATAACAAGCCTAACAAGGCTGGTATTGGGCCGGACACATCAACCCCTTATTCCACACAAATTAGGCTCTTCTTGGACCTAAACTAGATGAATTAAAGGTTGTCCTTCATGCTCCTTAAATATCTCA
Organism: Populus simonii; assembly: GCA_007827005.2. Classification (NCBI taxonomy): domain Eukaryota; kingdom Viridiplantae; phylum Streptophyta; class Magnoliopsida; order Malpighiales; family Salicaceae; genus Populus; species Populus simonii. Next base: position 7,287,252 of record CM017478.2, read on the forward strand.
AGCTCTCTCTAGGTCTATTTTGCTCCATATGCTCTGAACAAGCCCATTCAATGCTTCTTTAAGCTTCTTTGCCCTAGCTCTTGTGATTGGCCCAATTGGCACCTCCAATGGGTCGTTGGCATGATTACGCTTGGTGTTGGGCTGATCCGCATCACTCGTGGTCTAAGGCCTGAGCCCAAGATCGAGCCCAATTAAGTGAGCATGCATTTATGGATTAAGCACAAGCCTACTTTATTTAAGTCTTCTCTCCTTTAAAATCTTTGGTGCTTTAATAACCTATTTTTAACTCTTCAACTTCTCACTACATCAATTACAAGAAATTTTGTATTCTTTTCATATGGGATAAAGAGTTTTGGGTTTTAAAAAAATATATCAACTAAGGGTTCTTTGAGATCAATTTTATTTACCCATAATTTTTTAATCATGTTAATGTTTCATGTTAAATATATTTTGTTAGAGAATAATTTTTAATAAAGTCTTAAACCTAAAAGTGAGTTTACCTCACTTCTAATTTGGCCATTGTGCTTACTAACCATATTTTTAAAAGAAATTTCTAACATCCCCCATGTGAATAGAAATTTTCTAACCACTATATAAAGACTTAAGGATTTATAGAGAGATAATAAGTTTTATAGATCACTACATCATGATAGATAACTTTTAGCTTTGAACCTTAGTGAACACGATGTCTTCAACTATATAACCTTTTATATAAACTAAGACAATATACTTATATAGTTTTTAACCTAGAGATTTTCTTTGGTTTTTATGGTTGTATTCATTTTGGCTTTGAAAAACATTCGAATTCATCAGTGCTTTAAAGAATTAAGTCTTTTCAAAATTCTCAAAGAAATAATCATATTTCTTACTTGTAATCTTTCATAAGGAGTATTTTTTTATACTCCACTTGATATTCCAAGATATAAAAATCACTAAGAGTACAACTCACCCTTTATCATATTACAGCTATCACCTTTTTCATCATAGGAATATAAATGTTTGAAATAATAAGTTTTAAGTGCTATAAAGAATATTATATGACTTAGTTTTTTCTTTGAACCTAGAAATTATTATCTCCAGTTCACTAGGTAAGGTTACCATCATTACACTATTTCATCTTTAAAGGATTTAAACTTATTCCTTTTGATGAATTTTATATAAGCTCTCTTGACAAAACTTTAGTTAGTGGATCCATAATATTTTTTTTGATTTTATATAGTTAATGGAATAATCTCATTTGAGAACAAGTGCTTAATGGTGCTTAATAGTATTATGTCTACGATGTATATTTTTAGACTTACCATTTTATACATGCTACTTCATGCCCTTCTAATGATGACTAATTATAGCAATGGACACCAATTATTAGCACTAGTTTTGGCCAATATGGAGTATCTTCTAATAATTTTTAAAGTCACTTAGATTTTTCTCTAGCTTTATCAAGAGTAGTAAACTCTAATTTCATCATAAATCTTACGATACATGTTTTCTTAGAGGATTTTTATCACACAAATGTTGTATTGAATGTGAAGACATATATCCACTAGTGGATTTGAAATCCTTTGTATCATATATCCAATTTGCATAAGTATACCCTTCTTGCATGCAATATTGACCTTTTGACTAACTAAAAAGTAAAAACCACACTTGAATATTTTATAAACTACAAAATGGAATGACCTCTCATGAGATCAATAAAAGTAGCAAAACACAGTTGTCGATAAATGAAAGTAGCAAAAAAACAGTTGCAAAAAAAAAAAAACAAATACACTTCTCCAAAAGAGTAAAAAGTAAAAATAGAAAAGGTGGTCAAATAAGAAAGGGTAAAGGAAGTTTCAAAAAAAAAAAAAAAGATCAATAGAGTTTAGTGAATAAGGAGATGATGTATAAGAATTATGAACAAAAGCTAATTAGACATTGAAAAACACTTAGCTAAACACTAGTCATTGAAACAATATTTTCATGATTTTGTCTTTTCCACCAAAATTCTTAATTCTTAATATTGGATATTGGGGCATTAAATTCTTTTTACAAGGCCTATTAGTTATTACTAAATTGATCGGGGATAAATACATCTTTTTTCATTTTAAAAGCATAGTGAAACAACCAAAATATCATTGGAAGCAAAACAATTTCAACTGGCATCAACGAGTATTTTTGTATTTTTTAAAATGATTTTTTTGTTATTATAAAGTTAGCTGAAATGGTGTTAAGGGGTTTATTTGTCTTTTTATCATCTTAACTTACGAGCAATTTAGTATTCGACTAAATATAAGAAACAAAAAGGTATATGTTTTTTCTATTGAGTTATCCCAATCTCATGACTTGGATCGCATATTTGGTGGAAGAACCCAGGTTGTTCGGCCTTAATTATCGGCATTATAGGTTTTTCATGCTAATCAGATTGACTTTTGCTAACTTTTTAGGTTTTATTTTCACCCAAATATATATATATATATAATGGGCTGAAAATTAAATAATATTATTTTTACATCATTTTTCATGAAAAAATAATAATAACCATGCTCTCGCGGATGAGCACTTGTCCATAACTAGCGATTATCTTAAAATGCAACGTGTGTCAAAGCTTTTTTTTTTTGGTTAGAAGATGATCTTAAGGGTAACATGATAAAAGCACAATAACCATTTTATTTATCATTAAATATTAAAGAAAAGGTTTTTATTGAATGCAATTGCATGAGATTTTTTCAAACAGAGGATTTAAGTTCAAAAGAGGTAGTATTTAGTTTTACTTCAAGAAATAAATTTAATTTTATTGTGAACTTGTTCTAAAGATGTTAGGTCTCTTCTGATAATGTGATACATATGCTTTTTTTTAAAAAAAGAGTCTAATAAATGCTTTTATGATTTCTTCATCTTTTTATCATAATCTTCCATAAAATTAAAAAAAAAGAATTTGATATATGTTTATTTAAAAGTCACTTCAAAACACAATTTTAAAAACAATATAACCACAGTACTAAAGGGACACCTAAACTCGAAAAGTTACAAGCAAAAACATACTGAGCTGGGAAGAAGAACAAATTTTCTAGCTTTGCTTCTCGAGTAAGGAAGCCTAAAAGTGCGGTTTGATGGGTGAAGAGGGGGCAAGAAACGTGGATGCCACCAATCAGGAAGCTGGGGGACACATATAAGAAAGCTGCCACTCCCCACTATCTTCCATTGAGTGAAAGCGATGTGCTATTCCCCCATTGTTACGTATCTCAATGATAAAAAGGATAGGGTTTGGAGAATGGTGTAAAAATTATTTTTAAAGTGTTTTTTTTTTTGTGTTGAGAGATATTAAAATAATATATATTTTTTTATTTTTAAATTTATTTTTAATATTGACCCATCAAAAAAAAAAATTAATTTTAAAAAAACTCTATTATTGAAAAAAGGAGAGGGAAGGATAAGCATTGGTGGACAGGGAATTCTTCCATTAATTAAAATTGGACCCACAACAGTATTGTCTCAAGAGGGCATGCCAAGAGGAAGCTGTAGATTGCACCTTTCACATTCAGCTATGAATCTTTCTTTCTTCCGTGACTAGTGCGAGATGGGTCTGTGGAGAAGCCAAATTGTCCAAGTAATCTCTCTTGTACCAAATAATAATATGAACAATTGTTTTCTGAAGAGACGTGGACAGCTTTGAGTCACATAGCAATAACAAAGCGCAAGAATTAGGAAACCTCATCTGAGAAGAAATATTGGAATTATTTGATCCCTTTTGGTTGTACTTTTTGTCCCAAATGTGTGAAAAACTATAGAAATTAAATCATGCAAAAAGGATTGTCCTTTTCTCTTTTAGGTTATGTTTATTTGTTTATTGGGTAAAATATTTTTTTCTCCATATTTGATTCATCTAAAAAAAACTTGATCAATGCAATAATTTTTACAATTAAAAGAAAAATAAATTTAAAATAAAACAACCTACATTCTCCATAAATAAAAATATAGTACAAAACTGTCATTGAGATAAAATAGTTTTTATTTGTCATAGACAGTTTGTATAAGATTAAGATTTTATGTTATATGAAATTTTATATTTGTAACAATATAAATAAGTTTTTCAATAGCTTCAAACAATGGTCAACCTCATATACACAATTTATTTTATAATATATCCATAAGCTTTCTACTATTTATCACTTTACTATTTTATTGCAATTTAGAAATCTCTTTATAACTTTTTGGTATCTTTATTTTACTTTGTGTTTTCCGGTTTATAGTCTTGGTCTTTTAAACTTGTTAGGATCAACTTTACAACTTCACATTATGTTTGATTAGCAAGGTTGTTATCTACATCCATTCAAAATTAAGTTTCTAAGTATAGTTTCTCCTCAATGGATGGAAAAACTGAAGAATAGATAGCGTATTATTCAACAAATCAATGATTGATTAGCAGGTTGATGATAATCAATCATAAGATTATATGTCAAATAAACAGAATGACATACCTAGTGGGACAAGTTTTGTAACATCATTAATAAACTTGTAATCATCCTAAAAAGACTAACTAGAAAGAATGTCGCTATAAAAATGATGATTAGGAAGGACATGAAACTAAACTAATTAAGGCCATTCAATAGACATGCCACATGATGGCTCTTATTCATTGACTAGTTTCCATAATAATAAAAGACTACATTTGGGAAAATAAGCTAGTGTCCATATGTAGTCCCTCATGCTCCCACCTTTTTAAATATCATTACCTCTACTAACTTCTTACTAATATATTGGTGCTTTTGTGCCTCCAACATAGTCCTATACTTATCTTTTTTAAGGACCTGATGACATGATCAGGTGATCATAACCAATTTTCCAATTAACTAGTAGCGGCTCCTTCTACAGGAAAGAGTCTTTTTATGATGATCCAAACCTATCTAACATGATTTAATAGATATCCTATTAAGGATGAAAAATACAACCATCATAATTTACCACAATAATAATGTGGCAGTAATAAGACCATCTAAGACAAAATTGATCAATTGAATCAAATTAAGAATGAGTTCTAATAAAGCATATCTAACACTTTTATTATTCAGATACCTAGGGGGCAAATCTCACTAAATTTTGTAATAACAAGCACTTTGATAGAAATGTTAGAGCTTCTTAACTTCATTTTAAATGTTACATATCTGTAGAGCAAGCATCGTAACATGCTCAATCCAATCCAAGAATGAAAGCATATGAGGTACCACCTATCCTATAAGTTTATAAGTTACATGGCTCAACAACCTTATATATAACTAGCATAACCTATAATTAGGTAGTTCAATAGCCTATAAGTTAGCAATCTCAATATTTTTATATCTTAAACACTTATATGTTGCATCCAATTCTAAAAAGAATAAACTATTTGAATTTAAACTTCTTTTTAAAGAGAATAACCAATCAATAAGGGAACATATTGCTAATTTTAATAATTAATTGTAAATCCTTTCTTGAAACTCATGTTATTTGATTCATCATTGACCAAAATTATCCCGAGAAAAAATGAAAGTTTACATGAGATCTTCTATAGA